>JAMKCH010016048.1:0-72655 GCA_023653785.1 Ophioderma brevispina
AATGGCAGCTATTGCAGATGGGGCCTTTCTTGCACTAAACCCTCGCATTTAAATCAATTGGCATATTGCAATATAACCCTCCACCCCACTCGGTTCTGTGCTTTATTTCGTTAATATGGAATAAAGTACCAAGATGAGTATGTATAAACGGGGTATAAATGGTATAATCTAATTATACCATTAATTTTTTGTTTCCACAATGTATACTCATTGTCCAAAGTTCGGATTTTTTCACTGTGTGATAAAACTTGTTGACTAGAAAATTGGAACTTTTGCAATGGAAAAATTGTTGTAGTAACAAAATTGGAATATAGCATGCATCTGCAGTTACAATTTTTGTAATGTCACAGTCATGACATTTTACTGTTTGACTAGTTGGCATTAAAGGGGTTCTATGGTCCTTTGGAGAAGATTGCATGGATTAGAGCTACAGCAATGTGACCTTATGGCTTTTCATGATTTGTGATTTGTGGCAGGAATTTATTACAATTTTATTTGTCCCTGCAGGCTATAATTTTACTTCATAGACAGGATGCTGTATATACCAGGCGTATTATACACAATTTGAAGTTAATACAACCCGAATTAAAAATTTGTCCCAGTCTTTCAGTAATTGTTTGCATGGGCATTGAATCCTGTTGTTTGGGTACTTGTCAATCAAAATTGTCTGCACATTGAATAGATTGATGTCACAAAATTGCAATTGGTTTTAGTGTTCAATATTTTCTTTCTCATACATTGGCCAGGTTTGTGATAGATTCCTGTGACATATTGAGTTGAAAAAAATGACAAGCCTTTTTTACATAAAAGTTATGTATAGACCTTGTAGAAGATTGTCTAAAGAAGTTAATTTATCACCACATATTTTTGTGCATTTTGTAATATTATGAAACTGGTGCAAAACAACAAACCTTCAGATTTTGTGTATGGGATCAATTAACTTAACTCATGTTACAAGACATGGAAATAAAGAAATAAAGGACAGTGGACAATACTTCAGTAGAGTGGTACTACAACTGTGCCACCATTGGATGGTTATGCAGTCTCAATGATTTCTCAACCAGTGAAGCCATTACTGTGATTATCTCTCCTGATGTGCACAGAGGAATATCACGTGCAATAGTGCTTGCTGGGTTGTGTGCTGCATGCTGGGTTTTTATGACGAACCTTTTGCATATCGCAACCCCACACGCTCCAAGAGAGGTGATGAATGACCATAAAACTAAAAACTGAATTAGGAATTGGCAAATGTCACTCTCATAGGCCCAGGCTCAACTGACAATCTACAACGCCATTCTCTCTTCCTTTCAGTGTAGTATACGTGGACGGTAGGTACCCTGTGTGCAATCACAACGCATCCATTGTTAACTTCTTTGACAAACTGCTCGACTACCTGCTAAACAATACAGTTTATTCCACTTTTCAAACAAAGACAAAGGGTTATATTTACATTAAGTTACCACTAAGGTACTTTTCTGCTTAATATTAAACCAAAGGTATCCACTGAAAATATTCATAACATCATTGTATTCACCCAAATGTAAGGTCATATCTATTAAGAAGATGCTGGTGTATCAGTTGTATTTATGTTAAGATGTATAAAAAGTTAGGATCTACCCTTAAAGATTAATTTGTGCAATAATTAAATTTGTATATATTCAGATATTCACACACCACCAAAGACATTTAATGGTGCACCGATATTGTAAAAAAATAGAACAAAATAAGGTTCCATGTAGGTGTCTCTTTTGTATTACAAGTTTATTTTTTAAATTTGAATTTGACTGATTTATTCCTCCAGAAAGTAAGGTCACAAAAATAGGAAACGTTACATTAAGAATTCATGGAATAGCAATATGATCTCAGCTAGAGTCACAGTACAGGTGATGTTATAGAATGGAAAAAACATTAACACAGGGGTGTGTGGCATATTTGTACAATTTTGCACCAGTTTTGCTATAGTAGATTCAACCCATCGTGTCACCTCTAGTACTTTTTCCGAAGGCATGGGCATTGGTTGGAAATTAAAATTCCACGCTAAATCTATTGGAACATAGAATCCGATACCAGAGAAAAATCAATTCTATGCTTTAATAAAAACATTCAAGTCAACCTAAGCGCATTTATATAGCTGCATTAAATCTCAAAACATTCTGACTAATCGCATTTGCTTCAGTGGTACTCAATGTAACAGGTCAGTTGAATGTTACTGACTTTGTTACTTTCGTTACTGAACACAAAGTCTTTGCACTATGTGAAAATGAAGCCAACAAGAAAGGCCAGATTATCATAACTTAGTTCGTTCATGAAACAGGTGATTCAGGCCACATGTTTTCTTTTCTGTCTCCTCTCCCAACTAATCGACGCTGTCCAAAACTTTAACTCTGGTGACACGATGGGTTGAATCTACTATAATTGTTTTTCCTAACGACTTTACTGTATTTTTTTAAACGAACTAGTCTCAGTGAACCTATTGGATGACATGCTTTATTTCATCTTGTACATGACGGAATAAAGTGTGTAAACCGATGAGTGCACTGAGCCTGTTTCATTTTGTTTTGTTGCACAAAATACAGTAAGCCTGCTTTGAATTTTGTGGAAGGTTGTATATGTGTTTCATAAAAACTTTTTTTTTAAATTTAGAAGGGAAAATTTCATTTTTTTCCTGTCAGTTGTGTGAATATTGAGGTATGGTAAAAAAGACCAAATTTGACTAAGTCAAATTGGAGTTTTAATAACGCAATAATGATGATTAATTATCGACCCAATGCATTCTCAAGATGCCACACAGCAGCTAGGCAGAATCGGTAACGCAAATACCGCAAACCGATATACCGACAATTTAATACCAGTATTTACCGGTATATAGGTTTTCCCCAGTTAATTTGAACACAATCATTGATCGGCCTCAGAGCATCTATCCCCGTCATAATGCAACCCGGAAGTATTGCGCACAACACCGGAGGTCCTCCCGCCTTTCATTTTTAATGTGCCGTCTTCCTGTTACTTGTTAATTACAGTTTGCTAACCAAGAAATATGACACTATTCTATAGGCTGTGTCTTCTATTAGGTTTCAATCAAGTAAACAATTAGTCATTTTAGCTTGGAAAGCTTAATCCCCGGTCTAAAATGGTTACTCGCACGGTCTCACCGCTCTTTATACCATAAGATCTGAACCGACATTTTATTACTACTTGCGCGGCTTTTTATTTTTTCATACCTATATTTTTTTTTTCTGTTTAACTAACCTGTCCGTGAATTGTCATCATCTGTCATGTATGACCCTTTCTTGTTTATATGCACTCATTTTATTTCAAAATACATACAATTCATGAGCTAAAAGTCACTACAATTTGGAAAGAAATCAAAGTTTATTGCATGTTACGTACAGCAATAACAGCAGCATCTAGCAAAGATTTCACACATTCATGAGGTAGGCCATGTGCGTGAACATGTCAGAACTGGCCTCGGGGTTCCTGACCTGGAGCCCCGGGGACCGGCCTGCGGGACAGGTGGACTGTCCCACGTGCTGATTCAACACAATTGTTTACGTGATTTTGAGAGAACCGAAAGTAAAGCAAGCTCCAAACTTGGAGGGGAGATCTTCTCTGCAAAATTCAGAGCAAGAGAACATGTATGCATTTAAATGATTTTTATGCCAACGGATACACAGTTTTCTGCAATTTTTATAAGCTATTTACTGTATTATTCTGAGTGTAGCTTTTACGTGTATTAGAGTAGACAGTACTTGGTTAGGCTGCGCCGAAACCTGCACTGGGGCAAGATCAGATGCGACTTAAATTGTCTGACGTTTTTATTGGTTTCGCTCCTCTTCTTCAAAATTACAAGGAATTACAATTTTTTCAGAAACCAGCAAACATCTTCACCCAATTTGGGGGCAGCGTCGCATTGTGCTTGTTTATGCTGAATGTATTAAAAGATAATGAAACTGACAAACTTGCGAATATAGTGTCTGAACGAAGCACTTTTATCTTTGATTTTCCCTTGAAAATGAATTTAGAATTCATATTGAAGTCATTGGCTTAACACAGGATATTCGTAAGTATGCTGTCATGTGCATGAAGTGTAAAATGGTAAAATCGGGGCTTTAGAATAACAAAATATTCCCACCAGACCCCCACACACATTTACAAAAATATACATATTAAATCTTATTAAATGTGAAATAAAAAAAATGTTTGGGAAGAATAACAATTTAACACCACTCATGCATCTAAACAAATATATAAAAAATCTTATCGTGAAATAATAATGAAGTAAATAAACCGAAAATGTTTCTTTCACTTTACCGTAAATCCAACATTCATAAACCAAAATAACAAGTCTAATATAATCACCACAACAATATTATTGTGCGCACAAGAAAATAACCCTAGCTTTCGAAGCCGTGTGCTTTCAGCACCAGCAATTGTATGTGTGTTTTTGAACTTCGAAAGGGGACGATATTGACACGTGCGTGGCGGTCCGTCGAAGCAGCCATTTTCTTTGTGATCGATTTGGGTGTGTGCTCACTGCTCATTGCGTGAACAATGTTTATTTAACTGCTTTGTGCATGTGCATTGATGCGGGCCGATCATGTCCGGGCCCATCATGTCCGGGCCCGAAGAAAATGTGAAAGGAGTGGAGATAAAAATAGTACGACTCATAGAATTAGGCATGGGGGGGTCATGATAGATCGATTTTTAGTGCATGGTTGAAGGTATAGACTTACAGTGCTTGTTTTCGGGAAATTGGGTTCAAAGAACTCTGCTTATCTTACGAAAAGATACCGCATGATCAGCAATGCACCTTGCGCCATGCCGATAAAAAAATGCGGTATCTATAAATCGGTATTTGCGAAAATAACATACCGACAATACCGGTTCTTTAGCTTCATCGAAAAATACCGGTATATCAGTTTACCGAGTCTCTCTAACGGCAGCCAGTTTGAGGCTCAGAACATCAATGAGGAACCAAATAATTCCATAATAAATTTCTGGGAAATTGTGCAATTTAGATATTGGAGAAATACCCAGAGAAAATGTGCGAGAGCAATCCAAAAAGCCATGGCCCAACTGGGGAATTGAACCAGGGTCTTGTTGTTAAAGATAGAAGATTAACTCCCACTGTGATCTAAATATGCTCATCCACCATGGACACAGTTCAGCGAGTTGTACTTGTACATGTATTGACTTGAACTTAATGTGTGCATATGGGTATCGTACATCATGCCCCTAACCAGGGGTGTATTTTCTAAATACAATGCTGAATTGTAGCTCCTCACTGTTTCCCGCACAAAACGGTCAGTGGGTGAAGGCTCAGCACTGCGGCACCTAGCTATGGAACGCTTTGCCTATCTCTGTTCGCCACTCCAAGTCCATTGTTACTTTCAAGAAAGCTCTAAAATTGCATCTATTTCACGAGTTTTGCATTGCTGTGCTTACATGGTTTTTGTTATTGCCTCAAATGATATTTAATATGCAAGCTGTTTTCTTTTTTTTTATTTTATAGTTGATGTTAGTACTTTTATTCATTAGTAACATACAACAGGTATGCTTTGTAAGATGAACATTTTTTAGGCTAAATAGTAATTACTCTCTATTTGTTAAAGCGCTTTGACCTTGTTTTGAGAAGGCGCTATATCAAATGCGTTTGTATGGTATTGTATTGTATAACAGAATAACGAACTGTGCCATGGGAATTGAGATTATATTGCCTCATAGTAAAATGAGCTCAAATATGCTCATCTACCAAGGACAGAGTTCATTGAATTCTCCTTGTACATGTATTGGCCTGAACTTAATGCGTATGTATGGGTATCATACATCATGCCCCAAAATCAGGGTATGTATTTTCTAAATACAATGGTGAATGACAGCTACTGAACTGTGCCATGGGAATTGAGAATATTCTGG
The DNA here is from genome assembly GCA_023653785.1 of Ophioderma brevispina. Taxonomy (NCBI): domain Eukaryota; kingdom Metazoa; phylum Echinodermata; class Ophiuroidea; order Amphilepidida; family Ophiodermatidae; genus Ophioderma; species Ophioderma brevispina. The sequence continues at coordinate 5,917 of JAMKCH010016048.1, forward strand.
TCCACATACTATTTCACCAATTTAATCTACCAACTAAGTTTTGAGCCATACATAACTCAACTTGTGCATAACTGACAAATGTATAATTAGTTTCTTGTAGATTATTCTACTTCACTCTATCGCAGTTCTAGGGAAGACTCTTACAAGATACAATAATATACAACAAGCCCTGAAATTAACCACAGGCTATTTTTTTTAAATGCTAAATAAGGTCACTTGTCTTATTCCTTTCTCAACCATCGACTGTCCATTAAGAGTTGTTTCACCATGCATCTGAACATTTTACGCAATAAACCTGTAACTATCCACCGACTATTATTTTTTTATGTTGAATAAGGTCAATTCTCTCTTACCCATTTCTGAACCATCAACTGTCCATTAAGAATTGTTTCACCTTCTATTTGAATTTTACCCACCGTGATCAACATCCCTTCAAATATCAACTCCTTGGATTGTTTCACTTTCATCAATATAATCATGTGTCAGTATCCAGTGTTTAAAAATTGAAGAGTTGATGTTATATCTGACAAAGGACATTGTGCACATACCTTTTATATTCTGTACAGGGTATTTAAAAACTTTGAAAATATGTGATGAGTTCAAGCAAAATTTTTTTTCCCAGTATTTTATAAAAGAACCAGGATTAAGCTTTCATTTATTGAAACCCCATGACAATAGGACATAAGAATCCCACGACATGGATTTTGAATGATAGCCATCTCTAAAACAAAGAAATTAAAATTATATAGTTGAGTCAACTCAAGAGAGCTTTCAAAATCGTTGTTTTGACACACTTGTTGGAATTTTTTTAAATCACAAGGAGATAGACAAAATATTTCTCTTCTTGGAAAAAAATTATTTCATATTTTCACCCCGCAGCCCTCATGTATATATACACCAATGTGTTTCAGAATTGTATTTAACTAATATACAAGTACAGTTTACCAACAACACAATATCTTTAAATCATCTCACTAGTGATTCCAAATCAAAGCAGGGCGTGAGCAGATGCTGATCAAAACTCTTAAATTCAAACAATTTCCTATACTTTATTGCAAGGATGATTTGGACACATCGAAAAGGTGCTGGTGAAAAGAATAATGTGGTGGGCAATATGTATTTTTCTATGAAAAACATTGTCTGGTCACAATATTGTAATTATGCTCTTTCAGTTTAAGCCCAAGATATATACATGTATACTATACTCTGAGTAATAATTGTTTGAACTGATTCGAACAATTTGCTGCATGTGTGCGTAAAGGTCGTACTGCTGTAACAGCGCGTAAACACAACGATTGAAATAGACACGCGATACGCCCTTGTACAGGTCGCACAAGCTGGTACTGCGTACGCTTAGTTCAAACAATTATTACGGCGGACTATAGGGTCTTCATTGTAGCAGTGTATTCATTATAACAACTTCGGTTAAAATAGCAATAACACTTTTACTGTACTTTGTATGGTCTCAAGTTAGAAGGCAACATAAAAAGTCTGCATTCCCCCAACATTTTGTTACCTTTAATAATTGGCATGTATTTAATACTTTGAGGACAGTATGTGCATGCATATTTCAAGTTTGCACAACCTAAAACAGGCAGTGACAGCGCCCTCTGCCTTGAGACTGAACGGAGTATCGTATGACTTAATTCTGCATTTCATAACCTTTTGTATGTTTGTAACATGGTGTAGATGGAAATGAATTCCATTAACTATGACTTTCAACTGGCAACATTTTGATTGTATGTTTTGACTATTTTTTTTTTGAGCTGCGATCAAAATCTGGGCTGGAAAGAACAAAATGAGTTTTAGTGGTGCTGAATATATTGCTGTGCATTTTTTTTGTTTTTAGTTTTTGCTGCTACACTTTCATCTCTTGAACAAATATCAAAAATATTACAAAGCACATTGTTAAGGATAAAAATGCAGATGGTGCTTTCCAAGTGAAATATACAAGATAATAACAACTTAGACGAAAAAAAAACAGATCGTGAAGTGGTGATGTTGAGTTACAGTATACAAATATTGACTGCTCGTGAGGGAAATGGTGCAAAATAACTACCTGAGGTGACTGGAGAACGTGGGCCCACCATGGCTATTTTCCCAAGACTTAAGGTCGAGGGAAAATAGTAGGCCCACAGTCTCAGTCACTGATAGGTATTTTGCACCACTTTCACGAATATAGAGCAGTCAATGTATGTTTTATTTGAAATATAAAAATATTTCTGTCCTTTGATTAACAAAAACTTGCCAAGGAGCACATCAAGGTCAGCAGCCACCTCAAGCTATGTCCAAGAATCTGGGCTTTCTCTCACACATTTCTCTCAAACTGCTCTTGTCCAGACAATTGACAGCATATTTGATTTGTTTTTTGGTATACATTGGCACTCTCTTCATCAAGTAATTGCTTCTCTTCTTCACTCATGAACTTAAACCCCAAATTCTCCATTTATACATTTTGGGTAAAAATTCATCAGAAAAATGACAAAAAATACAAATTATCTATACAGAAGGAGAATCTGATCAATGAGTGCTGTAGTGTCAAAGGTTGGATCACTGATCGGGTCAGATCAATCACTGCGAGCCACAGGGCGATGGAAGATACCAATGCTCCCGTAAAAACCTGAGTATTTCCCTGTGAAATTTCGGGGAACTAGCGTAAATATTTGATGACATGTGATATAGTATCCACCAATCAAATGACAGAAATATTTTTATGTGTTATATAAATATCATTTTGGACAACTGATTTTGTAATCATATTGTTTGCTACACAGTAATCCTATCCAGCTGGTTTAGGATGATGGAGCAGTAGAGGGTCAGTGACCAATTTTGACTCTTTAGCCCCCCAAAAAAGGGAGGGTTCTTTCTTCAACTCTGCAATTTCAAATATTGGCCCAAAATTTATTTCCAAAGATTATAAAATTGGTAAAAAAAAAAATTCAATTCTCAAACCCAGAATGATTGGTGTCAATGGTCCACTGGTGCAATAACACGACTGCTTCAATCAAACCAGTCATGTAATTCTAGTTCACTGAGCAGTCGAGGGCCCTTAATTCATACATTTTTGTCACAACTCTATTTGCCATGTTTTTTTAGTTATATTTGTTGGACAAGTAGAATATGCAGCTGCATTTGACTTTAGTGCACATTTTCCTGAACCTTTACTTTAATCCTGTAACAATTAGTTTTGAAGTTTGGAAATTGACTTAAAATCATTGGATCAGCTCTTATGTACATATTATGCAAAGAACTTATTCTGTCCGCAACTTGTGTTCCAGGACCACATCAGTGGAACTGTCTCATTTCAATTGCTGATGTTTTTGTTGCAATTGCTCGCTTTAAAAATATAAGCATGGTAAGTTAAAATGTTTTGCCTAGGAGAGGAACCAAACCCATGACCATTGGATTACAAGATGAGCGTCTATAGAAGTATGTCACGCAATCTGAGCCATCAGAAGGTTGTATCAGAAGGTTGTTCTTTTGTAGTACTTAAATAAATACTTTAACAGAATAAATTGCAAACATAATCATGAATAGCACCATAGAGCATCAGCCCAGAAGGTTTTGGTTAGACGAACGAGATACCAATACCTGAACACGGGAAAATTCAGAGAAAAATATAACCTTTGCAAATATGAAAGTCTGCCGGGGACCCGTTGTTGCGTGTAGCCCAGGAGAGGGGTAAAGTTACTATGGGTCAAATGTTTGAACTGCCTAATCGAATAAATAGCTCAAATTTTCCTTAGGTAACAGGAGTAAAAAAAGGCAATTGGGTCACACACGTGTGATGCTTCTTTCCAAGAATTTGGGAAATAGGCTAAAGGTCATTTGTTTATTCAAGAAAGGTCACCCGTTGCAATGACCCAGAATGTGTTTGTTAAATATTTTTTTTTTAACTGTTTAATTGTACTGAAGCCAACTATGAAATGACTTGTGCACTTTCGGAATCTCCTTGTTGTTATAATGGAAGGCGTACAAAATTCCCTGTAGGACTCTATGGGAACGGGGACATTATTACCCCTCCCTATGAAAGGGAACCAACCCTATGCAAAATAAAAAGCATATTTTGAATCAGTATCATTAAATATGTTTTAATATTTTTACAAAGAAATTTGATATTACATTTGTTGAACCTTTCTTGAATAAACAAAGTGACCTTTAGCCTATTTCCAAAATATCTTGGAAAGGAAGCACCACACACATGTGACCCAATGACTTTTTTTTTACTCCTGGGTAGACCTAAGGAATAATTTGAGCTATATTTCATTCGATTTAGAGCAGTTCAAATATTGACCCCATAGTAACTTTACCCCTCTCCTGGGGCTACACTCAGCAACAGGTCTCCGGCCGACTTTATTTTTCAAAGTTATATTTTTCTGCTGATTTTCCCGTATTCAGTATTGGTATCTCGTTCGTCTAGCCAAAACCTTCTGGGCTGACCACTATGAGACAAGTCAAAAAGATGCGGTCCTGGAACACAAGTTGCAGATGCAATAAGTCCTTTGCTACACATTATTGCTTCCCAACAATTCAAAGGTTGAATTTTACCTGTTAATAATAAGTGCAATAATACTAAGTTGATTTGATATTAGGTAATTTTAAGAGATGCTTTAAGGTATAACCTGTGGCAGGATTCACCTTTTTTGGTCAAACAGTGAACCCAAGATTGGACAACTTTTGGCAAGAGTTAGCAAGCAAAGTAGCCATTTTTCAGCTCATGTATGCTGAATCCATGGATATCATGAAAGATCTGCTATTACTTCTGTGGTGTCAAAGTCAACCATTTTAATTACAGCCTTGAATTGGTCCCATTTTGAAAATATATCAAAGTGAAATATAGCAGTATTGTTTTGTGCCTTATAAAATGTGCTATAGAAGTGAGATTGCAGGAAAATTAATTTGTACATTCAAAGATAATGAACAAAATAGAAAATCCCGTATTTACTTATGGCTGATGTAATATATCTTGTGCATAGTATGCTTAGAGTTAATCAATATGGTGACAAAAGAGAGTGTTCAACACTAGCAATTATAAATTGTACATTTCCTTATAGACAAAGAATAAAATGCTTTGTTTTAGACATGTTTTACTTACACGTAAATAACATGGAGTTACTTGTAGGTTCCTTGTTCCACTGTTTTTCTCCCTTTGCCATATTTGATTGGCACCTACATAGAATACATTGACTACACTCCAAAAACAAAATGAAATGTCACCTTCAAAACTAAGCTTAGATTGAAGAGAATTCATCTACTCTGGTAGACTTGCAGTACTGGATCACAGTGCACCCATGTGGGGAGTACCTTTGAAGGTACAACCTTGATGGTACAACCTTGTTGGTACAACCATTTAGTAATTTTATTGATTTATTAACATTTTGGACACAGTGCCACATAAAAAAATTATCAGATTTTCATAACCCTCCCTCTTCACTTTTTTTGGGATGTCAAACTTTTTTTTTTATTTTCAATTTTCTTAAAATATTTTTGACGGATGATAGGCCTAATTGTGGTATTGATCAACCTGCAACCATGGTCACTTTTGTGGGATTTTAGAAATCTCCAGGGGGTCTATTCCTTGTAAACATAAAAAAGCCTCACCATTTTTTTTTTATGCTGCTGAAAGTTGGTGTTACTATTACGTTTTGGTGAAAACAGCCATATTTTAGTGTCATTAATAAAAAAACCCAAATTAACTGCCTCCCTCCTCAGAGGCCACTGCTACGGGAAACTAATAATTGATTTTAAAGGGGTCCAAATGTTTGATTTTATTATGAAAAGCCATGCATTAGTGTTCTATGGTGATGCTCAATTATATTATCTTTGTCAGTCAGACCGGACTCTGCACACAGGCCGGTCGCTTTATTTTCATTTATGCATGACGTCACATGAACGCGACACACAACACGGTTCATGCATACGTAATGAGCCGACGAGAAAGGGTCCTATAAAAGTTCATTTTCTCGGTAATAACGCCACCAAATATGAAATGGCAAAACCCCAGAATAGAATCCAGATCAAATATTTTTCGTAAGTGTCAGTTCGTATGATAAAATAATTTTTCTTAGAGAGAAAATGAATATATAAAAAATAGTGCACGAGTCCGCTTTTTTGCATTGCTATGACTCTTTCACCCTCGGTGGTTTTAGCATCGGTTACGGTCATACGTAACTTGTTTTCCAATTTATACCATGATATTGTGCGAATTGTTTCCCACGATTACCTCACCTATTTGTAGAGAAATTACTAAGAAAAGAATGGGACAACTTCTGGTACGACCATATCAAATTAACTTTCGATGGATGCCCTATATAGATCAGCACGGCTATTGGTCTGTGAGGGAGAACAAGTGCGAGGTCATGATATGACCTTGACGTGATAAGCAAAAGTCATTTTGACCGGCTAATGTTTACATTTTACGAACGTCGGAAATTTAGTCTTGATTTACCAGTATAAAATAGTTTTCCTGTTTTTATTTGTTCTCCATTCTGTTTTGTGTCTCTGCCACATATATAAATCGCAACTAGTTAAGGGAAGTTTATCGCGAGTTTGCAACTGCGTTCCTTCCCCAGGTTTTCTATTTCCATTTTTGCAGAGAAATGAAATAGCTTACACATGCTATTCATTTGGCGTGGACTCTAAGGAGGTCCAGTGCCAATTAAATTTATTTCCAGATAGCAACTAGAGTTCAAGAAAAGTTTTACGGTCGCGATATATTTAGTTGGATCGGGCCCAACTTCTCCCTTTAATGGTCAACTGAAATTTTGGAAATAATCTTTTTTCTTCGGGTATCCAGTGAACCATAAAAAAAATAAAAAAAATAAAAAAAATAAAGCATTTTTTTTTGGTTTCAGCATACTTTTAGGATTTGTGAAATGGCCCATAAAAGTCAAGTCAGGAGTTATCTTACTTGTCTTTTTCATTTTGCAGAATAGAATGGAAACAAATATGACACCAAAAAAAAAATGCACGAAAGGTAGGGCCGACAAAAAAAAAAAGCCTCGTTTTGCTTCAAAAGTTATCAAAAAACGAGTTGCTGAACCTAGTGAAAGACCAATATTTTGGGCAATCTTGAAATTTGACGCTGGTATTTTGCGTCTCCAAAAAGCGACGAGTGGGCTAACGATAAACTCAGTATCGACTAGTATCATGCGACCTCATATATCACTAAATGTCCAATGACAGTAAATACAGACTCATTTGAGAAAGCTTGGGAGTTTTATTTTTCCTTCTTAATCATTATTGCAAGTACAACAGCACCAAATTAAAAATTACATCTATACACACAAATACTGAAAATGACACTGAAAAGCACACATTAAAATTATGAGTGAAATACTAAAACATTACAACGGTTATTATAAAAAATACTGGACGGTTATTGCTTTGGTAATATGTTTATGGTGATACAAATGTCCTTCACAGGCAGGAAATAGCAAAATAATTTGGAAAGAGATGAGCTACTTAAGTGCTGATGAACAAATAAATTTTAATTAACACAAAGTCGGTGATACAGTTAACAGGCATGGACCCATTTTTCTCCATTGTTGATTTTGGAGTCACAGTGTAAGCACATTTTTTCTCGTACCCCACTGTATTTTACAAGTCCAAGTACACCCCTTTAAAATCCAAGTGGGATACGAGAAAGTATCGGCTTATCTGTGAGACCACAATAAGCTATTTTCACATTTTTCATCTCTTAAAGGCTGACTTAGAGATTCGAAATATAACTTTTTTTGGTTAAAATTAAAAATAGGGACTAGGAACTAAAGATAGTCACTTAAAATGTTCAATTCCAAAATTTGAAAATGGTTTTTGATGCCACAACAAAAAATCTGCATCCGGATTTTATAACAAAGTTGTGATTTTCTACATGAAGGACTTTGATTTGAGTTGGCTATTTCACCATAGTTGATATGGAGAAGAATTTGTATTACCCAAAAACCATGATTTGTTGGAAATGAGGGTGCCCTTGTGAATCTATGAGTCAGCCTTTAATTCATTTACTTCAAACTTCATACATTTAACTGCACCCATTAATTATTAGACACCAAGTACATGTCATTGTAATAAACTAAAAATATACTCAAAATGACATTCCAATAGTAAAAAAAGCACACAATCTAAAAAGTAACATGAACAAACCAAAAGTTGCCCACCAAAATTGCTCTTAATCTTGGACGGTTGGTTTGGCTTTGATAACTAGTCCTGCAAAGTGTTCTTTACAGTCAATAATAGCAAAATAATTTGGACAAGATTTCAGTACTAGAGTTGAATACAAAGATTGAGATGTTTATGTTCCATTTCTTGTATTCAGCTATCAATTAAGGGTGGTTGACTGATTGACAGCATCATCCATTTTACTCCACTGAATCTCATACGCCATATTTTGAAATTGTATTTTGCAATATATGTCACAAAAAATTAGAGGAGGATAAGGCTTCCAATGAAAACAAAATTGTTATTAGAGGAGAAGGCTGTTGATCAGCTCCCAATCTTAATGACAAAAAATGCACCAGTCCAAAATTGGTTAAGTTCTGGTACAGTACATCTGAAAAGAAATGTGGCATCACAGGATTAGGATTCTCAAGGCTGCCATTTTCAGATTTGGAATGTGATTAACCTATTATAACATAAATGAAAGACAGCTGTCACCACACTAATGCATATATTAAGAAGGTCTAACATGTACAGTATATCTATTACACACTCAGTTGCAATGACCTGCCATTATAATATTAACACTGCCTCACACACATGATATGACTGGTATATATTGCATAATCTGCCAAAATTATACAGCACTTGATATACTTTTTCTGTAAAAATTATAAAAAAGATGGGATTTGTGGTTTTGCCTATTGGATAGGTGTTTCATATTGGATATGCAGTCCAAATTTTGAGTAGTGGATGCTGGTGCACACTATACAAAATATTGGACTTTTCAGTCAATATGGACAGATAATAGATAGACAAAACAACAAATGCAATCTTTTATTCTCATTCTTATTATGTTTGGTTTATTTGATGCCTGATTTTTTAACACAACATGCATCCAAAATACTTTTATAATTTCCATTATTCCCAGTCATACAGCTACACTGTATGTCGTACCATATAGACTTGTATATACAATGTAGGATTGACACAAGTTATCATCTGGTAAAACCAATTGAAAAGTTAATGTAAACTACATTGTCCTGATTTCGTATATATATCCAGTATCCCAGTCCCATGCTTGCTGTTCATCATAATGTTCATCACCTCATTACCAACCTCATCACTGATGTCTACATGCTCCCTGTTACTAGGATATTCATCTTCGGACACTTCACTCTCTGAATCTGAATCGGACTCGTCATCAAAAATATCAGACTCTATGGCATCTACTGGTACTCTTTGCACATTATTTCTTGTGTCAGTTGTTGCAGAAGAATTAATTTCTGTTTTATTTTCACAGTTACTACAACGACACCCAGGGCCACAAAAGTTCCCATTTTTCCGACACTTGCATTTATTATCTTTACAACTACTTAACTTGCATCCACACCCCCTTGTCAAGTGTAGGACATTTTTACGAATTGCTTTTAAGTTTTCCTCGGAATCCCACACAACCGAGACATTACCTGATGGCACATCTACTTTCCAACCATACAATGTTATGTCGGGGTACATGAATATAGGTGTAAGTGCATTCCCCAAACAGTGCTGACCCAACAAGCCCTCTTCCAGTGAAGTGCAAGAGCAGCATTTGAGGGTAAAAGAGTATCCTCAAACTCACCTTTCCAGGTTGCTTTGCGTATTGCATCCAAGAACTTACAATGGTGAGAGTATGGATCCATATCATTTATATCATTAAACAAATCTGAAGGTGAGACATGCTCATGAAGACATGCTCTATTACTGTCGAAATAAACTGCACCGATTAAACGGAAAAAGGCAAGCAAACCATGATCACTGTTTTCATCCAAATTAGTCTCTGTAAGACACCCTGTGATTCCCTGAGAAGATTCTTCACCACAAATAAAATTTGCATATTGAAAAAACAGTTTGAATATTTTAGATTTTGAATGCCTTACAAAGTAGGACACAAAGTCACAACCAGACACTATATACAATACTTGCATAAGCTTGCCCAAAGCTACACCCCGTTCAAAAAGAAATTAATGTCTGAATCATGTGAGAGTGCCTCATTGAGTACATTTAGTTGCAGGTATTTTGCACTTGGAAAAGACTTGAACTGCACAACTACAGTTTTTGATTGAACTTGTTGCAATAATGGCAATCCTATGAGACCAATATCCCTATCAATAGAATATATGTGTACAGTTGAACAAGCTGTGTCTTTCACATGAAGCCATATTTGCGTGTCACTTTCTTCATGATTATGTACAATTTCATGAGCTACAACACCACCCAAAGTCACCAATAAACCAGAAAAATCCCTTTGTTCAAAAAAACCTCCTGATGTTACAAATACTTGAGAAGTTGAGTCTAATATGCTACGTACTAATTCAACAAAAGCATATGAGAGGTAATTGCACATTTTTCTTTTGTTGTCTCTTATCTTAAGAAATTGCTGCCACTCATTAGCGGGAGGGAGCAATGTGTTATGTGAAATTACATCACGCACAAGATGATCAACATCATTTTCCCTTCTGTCTCTTCTGTCCCTTTCAAAGCATTTAGGGCTGAGACCCTGAGTCCCTGACATGTCAAACAAAATTCTGATTTCTTTATACCCCCTCTTGAAATAAGTAACAATCCAGTTTTGACATAACATTTTTGCATAATCCAAGAATGTTTTAAAATAGTGTAATGGTTTTGTGTGTATAATATTCATACCTTCAACTATGAGGCAAGTTTCTGGACCTTTAAATTGATAAATATCACACAGAGGCTGGAAAACGTCACAATAACGTTTCTCAAAAAAATCATAAATGAGATATTTTGCAGATTTGACTGGCAACCCTTTTTCATCACAGATAGCTCTCGGTGTTTCTAGGTATTGACGAAGTTCATCAATTGGTTGACCGGTTTTTTCTGAGTGTGCCATTGCACGCTTGCAGCACAAAGCTACTAATTTCTTCTCCTTTTGAAGGTAATTGATCTTTCTTTTGAAACCTTCTCCTCTGCAAATGTCTTCATTCTGTGTTTCCGAAATATATGCTTGCCTACACTTGTGTCTTTCAAAATATTGCCCTTGACATAGGAAATATATGATCCAGTACCAATTTCTCTGAAAGACATAAGACTATTTTCCTGAGACTTGGTAGCTAATCGATTTGTAAATGCTTGAGATAATTCCATAATTTGAGAACTAAAAATTCCTGCTTGTGCTATTTTGGCATAATACTGCAAGACATTTTCAAACTCACCTTTCACAACTGTTGGGGACAAATCACGCTGAAGAGGAGAATGCGTCTGAATTCTTAATTGATCTTTTAAGTTATTAATGGTCTGTGACTGATACTGCAAAGTCTTGCTCAATCTGTCCATATTTTTGGGGAAAGCATGGGATAAAGCCATTTTGCAGCATTTGTTAATGGTCATTTCATGACATTCATCACATGCAACAGAGGAAAATGATGCACCTTTGATGCTGGTCACCCATGCACCATTAACAAAGTGATCCAGAATATAGTGTGGTAATCCATACATTTGGCTCAAATGCAGAGGAATAAGTTTTGCATAGTTCTGGCGATCACACACAGTAAATAAAGGCACCATAAGTTTGAGGGCAGCCATGCGTAAGAACCAGTCACCCTTTCTCATAGCCACCCATAACTGTATATATGCATAGCAATCTTGCTGTAAAAAACGATCCCAAAATTTGAATGTTTGAAACTTACTGTTCATCACTGTCCTGTAATCTCTGAACTCCACTTCGAATGAACTAATAAGGGATTGAATTTCTTTTTCTTTCTCAAGAAAATCACTCACATTGTCAAGATAAGAGTCATTACGCATTGTATTTACAACTTCTGTGACTTTCGCTACCATGACGTCATTGGCAAAACTATCCTCTGAAATGTCCCTACCTGATCTGTATTCCATGAAACATTTGATTTGGTGCAAATAAAGCGCTTCATAGACATTTAACAGGAATCGATGGTTCCTTTTGAAATTTTTACATTTTAGTAAAGTTTTGCACAACACATGTGCAACTTGCTTTAATCCTGCATCCCAAAAGATTTTAAACAAAACCTCTTGGTAATTTTTCAATATGTGCCAATCCCCAAGATATGGGATAACCCACCCCCAGTAGTTCTTGTATTTATCCTTAAGTTTCAGAATATAATCTACTGTTTTCCCATCCCCTCCTACCACTATGTGATTGCGTGATTTCCCAATATCATATTCCTCGTATATTTTGGCCATCACAAGTTCTAATGTTTCAGGACTGTCTGCTTTTTCATCGAGAATACACATGTAGGAATAACTTGAAACTTCACAAGTTAAACTAGAATGAAGAGCAAGGGTACATTTCAGCCCAGGTACCAGTACCTGAGTATGGTTTTCTGCAGTCACAAATCGTTCCAACACATAATGTAGGATCTGTAAGTGTAACTTTAAAATAAACCGTGTTTCAGTATCTGATATGACAAAACACGATAAATTTAACTGATCCCTAATAAAAGTTTTAAAAATGGGAGCTTCAAAAGAACCAAGTGTCACAGCATCCAACGCACTGGATAAAGATCGGCGCACAGATGGTTTCCGGAATTCAACTCGTGCCTTTTTTACAGGTGGCTTACTTGAGGACAAGTTCAACAAGGCACTGGTTTCATGGTTTTCAATAGCACTAGAATTGTTACGTTTCACTAAAGCCAATTCTTGAGAATGTTCTGCACTTGGAACATCCTCATTGTTTATATTTGATACCTGTAATAACTCACCAGTGGCACTTAGTTTTTCACTAGGAAGTGGTTGCTGTTGCATAATTGAAGTCCCATGCCAACTTCTATCTCGATTTTGCCTTACAGCTGCATACTGTGACAATACATCAATATTGTCTACTGTAACAATGGTAAAGACATTGTTTAACCCCAATCTGGAAGATGGAAGTTCTTTAATTTTTTGCACAGAAGTTAGGAAACATTGCAGGATATCATCTGAGACAGCAAAAACCTTGCCTATTAAATATTTGCAGTAATTGTGAAGAATGTGAGAACATCTTTATAGCGAGTGCATTCATTATATGGAAAGGATAGTTGTTTGCATCATTCATTATAAAATGTAAACCAAATATACTCATGAGTCTTCTAGTGAACTGAGTATGGCCCTTCAATTTGTCGTGATTTGCAAAAGTCAAATAATCTGTGTCCCAAGAAAATGAGCATGACTGAAAATGTTTCCTTTCAGTACTATTCATAGTCAGAATAGAAATTGCATTCCAAATTTTGGGGTCAATAAGTTTCAACATATCCCTGAAATCAACACTTGCTACTTTCAAAGGATTCTTAGTAAAATATTCACGTACCTTTTTAGCCTGATTCCTGAGTATATCATTTAACTGCAAGAAAGTTGAATGCATCATTGTACCCAAAAATTCTGGATAGACAAATTCATTTGAATCGAAATTGGTCTGTTTGTCATCATCACACGCTCGCTCTTCTCTTTTTCGCCTAAATCTGGATTTTGAAAGTGCTATGTGGAGTGCTTTTTTGGTATCTAATTTGTTGTATAGGATCAAGACACTGCGTTTGCTCGACGGAAGTCTGTGGAATTCTAATAACGCACCAAATTTTGATGAAATCATACCTTCAAGCCATTTGGCAGATTTCTTACATGTGTCAAGAGAATCATCTGAAGCACTTAATGAATCAATAGTATGCAGGTAAAGTTCATACATATCAATAAGGAGAAATGCTTCATTATTCTTACACAGCAAGCAAATCTCTTTGTATACTTCCCGTAATCCTTTCTGTATGAAATAAGCATTTCCACTTGAAGGCATGATTTCTTTTTCTAAGTTAAGACGTATTTCCTCAATTGTGAGTGTCTGTCGATTTGCGGATGTATGGCACGCTCCACATAAAATTCCATCCTTATCAACAGTTGTGACTTCCACCTTTCGCAAACCAACTCGCTCATTTATTAAGGAAATTGGAATATTTAATGAAGAAACTTTATACAATTTGGAATTTCTTAGGTTACATTGACATGCTGAACATGTTGCACATGACATGTGGTATCTTAATTTATTATCGTGGTCTTTGCATAAATTAATTCCACTCTCAACATGTGCTGCAGTACAATCCACATTAAAACAGGATGCTATATCAAAATTATTTACATTATATTTTACTAAGTCAGAAAGAGCTTCACAAGCATTGAACAAATGCAGGAGGCATTTTGGTTTTTTTTTACTTTTCTTCTCAGGAGTTTGCATAGGTGCATCTAAACTGTATAACTTCTCATGGTGACGGTAACATGCATTACAAATGCAAGCCGTACTTTCCAGAGTAGTCTTATTTTTAAATGCATATTTGTCTGTTAAGTACTGGGCCAATTCCTTTTTAGTCATGGCACCAGCATGTTGCCACCGGCTTAAACCACCCTTGTTACATATCGCACATGGCCCACATGAAACTTTACCACAAAATTTATATTTGATTTTTTTACCAAATCCCTGAGTGTCAATTTTTTTTAAGCATCCTGCACATACTACACTTGTTGAGTCAGCACTTAATTTTAAATTATTCACTAAATAATCTTTAACTGGAATTTTTAGGTTTGAAAACAAACTAAATTTTCCCAACCTCCCACTCTTACTACAAACAATGCAAAGTTCATTTCCACAAACAGTTTCAGTCTGAGGGGCAAGTGAAACACACTGTGAGTCACCATGACCCCCCTCTGGTTTCACCCCAACGTCACCTGCAAGTTGCTTGAAGTGCCTGACGGACTTTCATTGCACATTTCTTCATTTGGTTGGTCTGCCCTTTCTGCTGACTTGCAAACTGGCACATGGAAGTCTGGTGTACATGTACTGTTGCTGGTTAGAGGGACACTGGCATCCTCACCATCACCGATGTGTTGATCTCTGGTAATTTGGGACACGAGAGCCATGTTCTGCTGAATTCGACTCAACATCAACCCAACTTCATGCAGTGTCGCCAAAGTGCACTGTGGGAAGGGAAATAAAAAATCATTGCAAAATCAATAATATCCTTTGGCTAGGCAAAAAAAAGTTTGTCTCAGAAGAAATGAGAAAAATGCAATTGCAAATGGGCTTTTGCAAAATGCATGATTTTTCTTTTACTTTCTTTATTGCATTTTGACCCACTTTTTTATTTTTTTCGACTGTTGCCAAATTTTCCTTTTTATTTTTCAAGTGAGTATTATTATAACCTAATAAAATGTGCTAACAAAATTTCCAAAGCAATGTGTGTGATCTTCTGCGACAAACTTTTTTTCGGGGCCTTACATGTGAACAATATACAGTACATGTACTGTACATGCACTGTACGTGTGTGTGATTCTACATATGACAGCTACACGTACATCACAACCAAGGTTTTGAAGATGTTTTTTCCCCCACAAAGGCAGAGAGGTTTAAATTAGTTTTCATCAAAGTTTCTATCGGCTTAGATACACAAAAGAAAACAAAATTAGCCGTAAACAAGTTTCCAAAAAGTAATTTATCATGGAAATTCAAAAAAATATCCCACTGAGAAAATAAATCTGTCCTGCGTGATGCAGGAAGCACCTTACACAGTACGCGGATCAGTGCAACTGGACATTTTCAATCCACTTGTGCTACATTCGCATGTTTTGTTAACAACTTCACCAATTGGCTGCTGTACATGTATGCGTAAATATGCAATGCAGAGTGTACAACACAACATACACAACTTATTCTTGGCATACACATGAGCATGTATAAACATTCACAAATTAGTGTTACAGATGTAATTTTTTTCAATCTCGTGGGCATGACTCAACTGAAGCCTAGAATTAAACTAAAATTTAAGGTTTTCCTCTCTTAGCGAATCAACGACCTTAATTTTCTTAAATTTAACACGTCACAAATTTTATTATACAGTGTGAATGATCCCAAGTGCGGGCAAAAATACAGAAACAAAAAATGTACCTGTTTGCGATGATGCCTGGCTCTGCGTCTTCTTATTCTTCTCAGTTTCTTCTTCTTCTGCTTGGCCTTTTTCTTCTTTTTCACATAGCTGCTGCTAGCTGGTAACTGAACACGAGTAAATTCACCTGAACGTGAAGCTGGTGAAGAACACGTAGCACTAACTTGGCTGTAATGAAAACCCTGTTGCTGCGGAAGGACAGGTGCTGTTGATGCCACTCCTTGTAGAGGCTTCCACCCGATTTGACAAAAGCCATCTCCTCCAAATACACGAAGCACTGGTACCCTTGATGGCTTTGTGTTGCGGCGCACACGTTGCCTCAACGTTGGAGCTTCACATGTGCCCTGGGTGGTCATTGTGCATATCTTATTCCTCTTTTTTTTGGACACCTTTCTGGTTATGGGTGGTACCATACATGCTGGCACAACATGCACATGGGAAAAGTTCAAAGCAGAAAGCACATCTTGTGCAAAGATTTGGTAGCCATCTCTGGTGAGGTGTAACCATCCCATGATAAGTCTCGGTATGTAACAGAGTGTCTTAAAAAGTGCACCCCAGGCTGGCTCCGCACAAGTTCACACAATGTAAAGTTGTATGGCTTAATGTCTAAATCTTCCCTTGGGAATAGTTCACACACATAGAGGATGGCATTGGGAAATTTCCCGGTAACTGTGCTGACGAGTGCCCTGTAGTCTTTAAGAAATTTTGTCATCAGACCGCACCTTGACAAACTATTTGTCCCAACATGCAAAACAACAACATCTGGAGCTGCTATACGAGCATCGTGGTGTTTTATAAATGAGCTGAGAGATGAAATAGTAGCGCCTGGTTTGCAAAATACACGACTGTTTACTGAGGTGCTTAAATCAGTCTGCAAGTGTTTAGTGAGGGAGTCGCCATATACTAGCACTGATGGTGAAGCAGACTCATCTGGATCAGGCGCTGGCCTAATAATAAAAACAAAAAGATAGAACATGTATATTAGCCAAAATTAGAATGACAATATTGCAATGGTTTGTGTGCAAACATATGGGAGGGGTGCTACTACTTTGTTCATCACCAAATAGGGAAGACTCTTCACACCACGAATTGATATAGTATGGGCACACCTGCAAGCAACACTACTGTAATAGATGTAGTGCGTGATGTACCCGCGATGCATGTTTGTGTCAAAAGACATGCGTGTAAAAGCTGAGTAATTTTTGCCTATTAGGTGATGAACAAAGTATAAAACCCCAAATACCACTAAATACCATGATGAAAGCACATATTTTGTGGTACATGTACTTTGGGGCGTTAAGGCTAGGCTACAGGGAAATTGTTTGGGGCTAAAAGCATACAAGCCAATATTTTTGACTTTTGCCATACATGTAATTTAAAGATTTACAAATTTTTTAAAGGGGCATTTTGTGACCCACAACCTCGTCCCCCCAACTTAGCTAAAAAAAGTTGAGATTTTTAATATCACCTGAACCTCTAGCCTTAAAAAGGGATAAGCAGCGATTTGCTAATCCAAAACATCGAAAAAATAATCAAAATTCATATTTTTTAAATTCTTGTTAGTGGCATGGATATGCGAACTACAACATAACCCGCATGTGCTTGGCTTGAAATATGTACACACGTATTAAAGACAAGACAGTACTTTTCATCTGATTCTGTAATTTCTACAAATTCTGACTGGAGATCAAAAAAACACTTCAATACAGTTTGACCTCAAACGCAGATATTATTGATCTTTGTTTATTCTGTACTGGTGTAAACCATAAACAGCTGTTTAGTGTAGATTTTGAATTTGAGACGTCATCGCTGTATGTCTATTTGCGGGAGACGGCATGACAATTTCTTAAAATACTTCATTCTTTTCACTATTTGGTGGTTTGTTTCTACATTAAAGCAGTTAAATGGAATTGTACACACTTATCCCTAATTTATAAAGTTTTAAAAAAAAAATAACTTCCACATTTTTTGATCCTGTCGAATTATCGAGTTGGAGTAATAACTTCTTGGCCAAGTTACTAGGCAAGCCGGCGCACCACTGGGTTGCACATAAAACGCAATTCACGCAACAAGCAACGCGCGCGTACACCAGGGCCAAGAAATTATTACTCAAACTATAATCCCTTTAATAGTAATCCATGTGTAGCTAATCTTCGGTTAGGTACACATTTCGGTTCTATGAGCAATTTTTTATTTTCTGTCCGTAAAAGGACAGAAATTACACCTTACAAGACAGTGTGGGATGGTGGGAAACAAGCAATAGCTCATAACACAAAACTACACGACCGGGTTCGGTTTAGTGCAAAAAGCAGAAGTGCCAGTGAATTCTGCAGCCCAACGGAATAAACCAGGGGGGGTAGGACATGCCAACCTAACAGCAAATTCAAAACGGCATCAACTCCGGGTGCTAGTCTGTTTCAAAGACTTAATGGTAGGAGGGCGCTCTGACGCATATCGAACGGTCACACACAGACTTGACTAAAGACTAGGCCTGGTCACGAATATTTAAATCTAAATGACCGTTATTGGAAATTACACTATTTTGCAGCGGGGTTAATCCACTAACCCCGACGGATTTTGAAGTCAATATTTTTTTCTTAATTATCATGATATTACTAAGATCTTTTGAACAAAGGAGATGATTTTTTAATGTCACTGGGACCGAGACTGCCATAGTAAATGCACGTAGCAGTTCCACAAATTACCGTTTGGAAATCCCCAATGCCCAAATCGAGCAGATCGTGTCCTACCCCCCCTGGGATAAACTGCATGTTTATTCCGTTGAGGCTGCCGAATTCCCTAGCGTTTGCACTTTCACTTCCGCTTTTGCATTTTACACATTTGGAATCAACTCAAATTTGGTGAATAAGCTTTCTCAAATAAAAGATATCTAGTGAACATGACTAAAACAGGGGGTGATGGAATCACAAAATGCACCTTTAATTTATCAAAATTTTTATTTAGGCCAATAGGCCAATGCAAAATGGAAATAAATGTGCCGAAGAAATTTTCACGAAACGTATCTGGTTTTGCTTCAAAGTTATCAAAAATATTTTACAAACAAAAATAGGTTTCCAATTGCTAAAACTGGTAAAATTGACGATATTTTGAAAATAATAAATTATTTTGGCAATCTTGAATTTTTGGTGATCCTGTCTTTGGGGTCCACGATCATATATAGGGAGGAAAAAATTACTTTTCCCTCAGATTTAAGCTAGCCGACAATTTTAAATAGCTCCTGTTACGCTTTTCCAACAAGGT
Source organism: Ophioderma brevispina (assembly GCA_023653785.1). NCBI lineage: Eukaryota > Metazoa > Echinodermata > Ophiuroidea > Amphilepidida > Ophiodermatidae > Ophioderma > Ophioderma brevispina. The sequence goes on from JAMKCH010016048.1 coordinate 25,275, forward strand.
TAAATCGTTGGAAGGAGGGCAGGGCTTCGATTTGAGGGAAATTATGGGTAAAAATAACAAGGTGAAGACAATTTTTGAAGTGCTAAAAACATTGATTTTCGGCATTTTCGAAAAACACTAAAAACACGTTAAAGGTGGCGTGGACTAAGCGACAATTGATGCAGTACAATAAACGGGAACGCGCTGCAACTGCTTTGCATTACGCAATTGATTTTAGCCTTCAGATTTGTCCATCCGAATCCCAGAATGCATCAAAGGGAGGGAGTGTCAACGCTCATTAACAGCCACGCCCGACAGCGGCTGCTACAGCTAACGTCAATGCGATTTTTGGTGACAGTGGACACAAAAAAAAGCAGGTAAAAATACTATATTGAGCAAAATTAAGCTTCATAGATAGATGATTTGGATCCAAAACACCACTAAGGGGACTTAGGGAGCTATTGGAAGTTGATGCTAAAGATAAACTTGATGTTCAAGGATTTACCCTTATTTGTTGAGGGACCCCATTGACAGGAACGCCAAATTTGCAGGTATTTATAATTCTAGCCTCAAAAAAGAACCGCGGGCGGGTACGATAGACTTTCATGCACCTTACGCTTCTAGAGAAAAATAATGGTTTAGCCTCTGCACACCGTTTATCCATCATGTCATATCACTTGGACAACGGCAGCTAGTAAGCGAATTATTTAGAACGAGGTGAAGATGAGTGTTTTACGTTAAAATGTGATTTAAATCTCTCGTTGCACCTAAACACCTTTGTATTCAAGTTTAAATTGATCCAACCCATTTCTACTCTCCGCTTTCAATTGGCCAAAGCAGTGCGTGTACGTAGCGCGTTGACGCGTATGCGCTGTGCCGTGTGATACCACGACACTGATATCATCTCATATCACATGGCTTGGAACAATAAAATGCATGATAAACAATTCCAAGTGTTTTAGAACATGTAGAGTCTATGTTGGGTGCCGAATTCTAGGGTGGTGGCACAATGCAAAACCTGCCCTGTTAAACATTAAAAAACAAGAATTTCTTATGCCATGACACAATATAGAAAAGATTGTTATCACTAGCAGGCTATATAAATGATTAGAGCAGCGCTTCTCACTTTATAACAGCTAAACCCATGTCACCTTCAGACATCGTTCGTAACAATAGCTACAGTACATGACTTGCCGTGACTTCATTGCAGCCCTAGTCTGAGCCGCGTAAACAAGCAATGTACACCCAAGATTCGCGGAACCTAAATCACTTCGTCGAGCGCAAACACCCACTTTTTTCGACTTCAAAGGGGTCTCATTTCAACACGGTTTGGTGTTTCGCCATTCATCAAGCTGTTATTTAGGGAAAAGCTAGGATTCTTCATCACCTTGTCTTTTCAGTTGACAAACATGTGTAAGAAAATAAAACGGGACACGCTTAATAACACCCTCTTCAACCACCTATGAACTACGAAAATACTAGTTCTATAGTGCAAATGTAGCGGGCACGAAGTAAGCTCGATTTTCCACTTAAAATACGGAAATTTGGTCTAAATGTAGAGAAATGATAGACTTTACTCACATGGCCTCCATCTTGCCCCAACTGACGGCTTATTAGAATAATCGAACACAAAAAGTGCATAGCAACCAACAGTCAACAGCTGTGAAAAATCTCGTATTTGTCGATAGCCTGAAATGAGCGTGCATTTCGCGAGATTTCGAATTGTAGCAAAGAAGAAAAAAAAAAATAATTCGCGACGGGGGCTTCCTTAGCGTGCACGGTCCGGTCTGACTGAAATTCACATCGATCTAGCTTTAATTAACACGTACCGCGCTTCAGAAGAAAACTTCCGAGAATGTGCGAATGATGACGGTACGTTCATCGTAATCGTGATCTCTCACAATTTTGATTTCAAAAATTACTCATTGTACTTGCCTGTTATTCCTATGTAAGAAAAAATTCATGGCTGATGTGGGGTGTGCAATATTCCCATTGCCGGTGTCATGACACCATGCGCCAACCACTGGTTGACATTTGTTGGAGTCACATAGCCTTTATGAATTTGGAACCTTAACGGAATAAAACCACATAAGGTGGTTTAGTCGTTAAGGTTCCGAATTAAAGGGTGTCAGAAAGAAGGTTGTCACTTATGGAAATAACACCCTAGATAGTCCACAATAGGCAATAGGTATCTTCATGCCTAATATTTGTGACCAGCTATTAGCCTTAGCCAAGTTTTTGTCCAAATGTGGTAAGAGCGGCCTCTAGTAGTACCGTTAAGTCTTTGAGTAAAGACAAGTGCTCAGGTTACGCCGGATGTTGATGCCGATTTGAATTCACCATTGCTGTTAAGTTGGCATGTCCTACCCCCCCTGACAATTCCAGCTTATATAATGTAAGGAGTCACATCGTCGCCACCTCACCACACTGTCTTATCGGGACAATTAATGCGTTTTAGAGAAAACGGATGAAAATCTCCGGGAGATTATGTTTGTACTATGGAATTTAAAACATTACCAATTTACTGGTATATTTTGCAAAACATTCTGAGATGAATAAATTTTAACCTTACTGAATTGAAAGTGCAATTATATCATGAGATAAAGCTACAAAGTTATAAGTCTCTATGTGAAAACGCAAAAAAGCCGGTTTTTTACATAATTAATTACGACGCTTATTTCACCGTTATATTTCAATGCGTCAGATAGATCTCTATGTTAAACACGATGTTCACGCACGAGGCAGATACGGAAGCACGATAGATCTGTATGTGAAAAGGTAAACAGCTGTTTTACGAATAGCGTTAATTATACTCCTATTTAAAAAATTTACGTGTAAATGCAACATAACACAGTATGTGAAATCGGATACGCATATTTGAGCTATTGATCAAAATGCTTAATTAAGATCTCACTAAATTAGGGTCATTCAAGATTGGAAATTTGGGCATGTATATACCATAACATCTATGCAAAATATCTCAAAAAGTAAAAAATGTCAGAATAAGACAGTATGTGGGTGGGCGAACGACAGCAAGGTAATTTAGCAGTATAGAAGTATATTTTTGAACAAAGTGGCTAATGGGAATTTAATGGAAAGGGCTTATGGGACACCATGATACCCAATTATTGTTATCCAGGTTTCTGTAAAATTGACAATTCAGAGTCAACTGAAATTCTTTCAATCTTTTATCAAGGATATCTCAAAATATACAAATGAACAGTAAATTATAAAAATGATGAAGCTATAAGGATAACAAAATACACCTTTAAAATCTGATAACTTTGGTGGTTCAATTTGGTGGACCTTACACAGGTACCCCAGGAAAATGTTTGAGGATGTTGTGGATATCCCGTATGTAACTCTGACAGATAATGAGTTTGTTTACCACTGCAGATAACACAATGAGTTTTGCGATGGAATTGCAGAAGTGGTATTGCCCAGTATGAGAGTCGAATACCAAAAAAGGGTAAACCACAAACTGGCCGGGAGTGGACACTGATGGCAGCAGTAATCAAGAAAGGTATTCATATAGTATAGATAGGGCTTTTGAGTTCGAGGTGGGCGGTTTGAGGAGGAGGGGACGTCCAAAGAAGACATGGAAGAAACAAGTAGAGGAGGAGAGTAGGAGTGTTGGGTTGAGGTTGGAGGATGCATTGAATCGGGTGAAATGGAAGGAAGGAGTCAGGGCGGTTGCTGCAAATATGAGGTGAATCTGCCCACCCCCGTTGACGGGGATAAAACCGGATTTAAAACTTTGGTTTAGTAGTAGTAGTAGATAGCCTGGCCTATGGACATAGAAAAGGGCAGAAATGTGGGAATGCAAATATTGACAAAAATTAAATTGGGATGACTTGCAATATTCAATAAATTATCAAATGTGTACATGTAATGTCATTCGCTACACTGCCATTCAAAAGTATTTGCACAAATGTAGCCTACAGAGTACTCACCATATTATAAGTAAAATACTGACAAGGTTAACAAAATTGCTGTTTGAATATCCATTACTCTTTTCTAGTCAAAACATTCATGTTGTGTGGATTCTGAAGAGGACAGAGAGAGCAATGACGAGAGCGATGTGTGGTGTGAAGTTCATGGATAGGATGAAGACGGAGGACTTGATGCAGCTAGATGTTGGGTTTGGAAGAAGCAATGGACCGTTTGGCGAAGGCGAATAGTGTACGTTGGTATGGGCACGTGCTGAGGAAGGATGATGGGCATATTTTAAGAAGGGCTTTTGAGTTTGAGGTGGGATGTTTGAGGAGGAGAGGACATCCAACGAAGACTTGGAAGAACAAGTGGAGGAGGAGAGTAGGAGTGTTGGGTTGAGGTTGGAGGATGCATTGAATCGGGTGAAGTGGAAGGAGGGAGTAAGGGCGGTTGCTGCGAGTGTGAGGTGAATCCGGCCACCCTCGTTCATGGGGACAAAACCGGATTTAAAACTTTGGATTTACTACTACTACTACTTATTATGGAAATTAGTCATGACCCCTCAAATTTGACATTTTATCAAAGAAGTCCAAAATTGTGGTCACATTCCTTGTCTGTTTAGCTTTCTTAGCTTAGATGATTCATGTGTTTTATTGTGTATGTCAATTCTGATTTCTGATTTCAATTCCAGAAAAAGGCTGTTTAACTGTGGTTTCTATGGCAACAGGAACCAAGTGCATCGGTCAGAGCCAGATGAGCAAAACAGGTGAATTTAAAAACTTAGTTGGTTTTCATTTTCTTAAAACATGTCCCGGGGGGGGGGGGGGCACTTCTCACTGACAAGGGGGTATCATCCGTGTCCAAGCAATCACAAAAAGCACCCTAAATACGTATTTTCGAAGCTTGAATTTTCACCCCTAAACACGTATCAGCAGCGCAATTAGCTACCCTAAACAAGTGCTTGATGGAATTTGCGCCCCTAAACAAGTATCAGTAGCGCAATTTTGCATACCCTAAACAAGTATTTGTCTTTCTCCCTACCCTAAGCAAGTAATTGATGCAATTATTACCCCATATTCTTCCAGTGTATTTTTCCACACCAGAGAGGCTTGTCTGGGTTTGGTGTAATTCAGAAAATATCTGGGGAAAGTTATTTTTTTCAGCCAGGATATATCCGAGGAAAGGTATTTAAAAGGGGAAATGCATTTTGAACCAGGGGCGTATCCAACAATTCTCAGGACGGCGGTACGACTAGTCGATAAAAGTCGACGATATGGCTGCTGAGGCGCACTGCGCTACATGCAACAGCCTGCATCTTCACTGTCCAATGCACATTTTCATGCAATTTGATAGAAATAATTTGAAATATTTAAGTGATTCACTATAACAAATATAGGTATGGGGCTTATAAAAAGTAAAACAATTTTATGGTTAAAGTGGTCACAGAGAATTCATATAGTAAGTTGCGCGGGAGGGGTGCCGCTCTCTCTCTCGCGCGACGCATCCGGCAATGTGTGCTCCGACACACATTCCCTCAATGCACATTGGGTACAAACATTTGTGATATTTGAAGTGGTTACTTTAAAATTGCAATAGGCCAATGGTCGACGATATAAACAGTAAAATATAGTTCATGCATGTAAGTTTTATTTGAACTATAAAATTAAAGGTGTCTTGGAGATTTCGTAAGTGGCACGGTGGGTCGCGGAAACTTGTATGGGGTATGTAGTTTTTCAAGACAATTTTCTCTCTCTGGTCTATAGCCCCTTGCCAGAGCTTAAATTATGTGAATGGACTTTTGTTTGCCCTCCCAGATCACAACTGATAAGAATACAATAACAATGCACCTGGTTCACCTGAAGCTTTTCAGTTATGTCTGGCAGGTGAGTCCTTGTATCTCTGCATGCTGGGTTGTTCTGGAGGCAGGTCTGGCCATGATAACCCTAACTTGACCTCCCGTGCAAGCGCCCTATAGGATCGGGAGAATTCGGCATTTAGAGAACTTTCTTTCTCGTCACTTATTTCCTTCCTTCCGCATTTGGCCGTCAGCGATAAATCGGCATTGTCCCTGAAAATTGCCGAATCCGCGGCAAGTATGGCAACAAATTATGTCCCAAAAGTTATTTTAAGAATATTATACCTAGAATTGACTGATATTTAAATAATTAGTGAAGTTTTAAAATGGCTAAAACATTGTCCGTTTCATGGGTAAGTGATATAGACAATTTGGTATAGCTACATAATCAGGCAATAAAAAAGGATCGTCATTTCTCAATCTCAAACCAACAGGCCTGTACTAAAAATCATGAGTATAGTTTCTTTACCTTTATTTTGGAAATTAGGGATTTGAAATCACAGGATTGAAGGCAAGTACAACTTCCGAACACTTTTTTAATTTTTTTATGCTTAATGATTGGACCCTAAATGCGTAAGTCCTCATTTAGAAAATATAACCTTTTCTTGATGTTAGAATTTTTAGACCCTTTTCACGTTACGTAACGTGCCTGATCCTTAAAACTACCCTTTTTACGGGTGAATTCTTGGACAACCGATGATACCCCTTGTCTATGAAGACGGATCCCCCCGGAAACATGTGTCCTACTTCATATTTTCATTCAAAAATTGAAATTTGAGAAAATTGTCATACAGGAGGAACTAGTTTATGGTAAACAGTTGTTCCAAATACATTTTTTAAACTACCATATGTAGAGTGAGTCAAAGAAGCTCATGGTGCCTTCTGGCTGATTATTGTATTGTCCTCTCTCTCCACCCCACAGGTGATATTTTAAATGATGGTCATGCAGAAATACTGGCAAGAAGGGCTTTCTTGAGGTCAGTATATCCAGACCTTTATAAGCTGATTACAATAATAACTCGTCTTGTGAGTACAAGAAGTTCGTAAGTGCAATAGCTGCCATTTGTCAGAAATTCCTATCAAACATACTATTATGCCAAGTCTTTGGTCAGTGGCTCTTGAAATAAGTGAACATTTTCATCTTGTCAAAACCAATTATCTTTTGACAAAATGTTCACTATATTACTACCAAACCAGATTAATTTGTTCAAGAAAAGCTCTTGAAATGTTTGATCAGGTGACATATAGTCACCTTTACCTGAAGAACCATTTCAAGAGCCACTGACTCAAGGAAAAAATAATTTGAGTGCTATCCTAATAAATGGTGACACACACATGATATTGTGTTCAAGAACCTGCTCTCTGATTAATTTCTTGCACTCAAATGATGACTCAGTTTTCATAGTTGCCGTCATTGTTCTTAGTTAATCAGATAGGATCATGTACGTGTACATAAAAATTATAATGACCATATTCAGAATCAACATGAAAGATGCATTCAAATGAGTGCAAACAAGCCTGGTTCTCTGACATTTAGTATAGATTTAATCTATTACTTATTTGCCAACACAACTCCTGTTAGGTTGAATGATTAGACCATTTCCAGTAAAATACAGAGGTTGTTGGTTCAAATCTGACCAGGCATATAGGTCCCTCAGTGTTTCCTTGCACTGGCTGCTCAGGGGAAGATAACAATTTATCATCAACAAAATAATTTGCCTTGCTACTATTATACCTTATGCTTGTATGTTGTCAAGACCTTCTCTCCTCTCTAATTTCTGATTGCTGTACATTATCTTCAGATATCTCTACCATCAACTTCAAGAAGCATACAGTGGAAAGCCAAGCATCTTTATACCATCTCAAGAAGAGAATGAGGAAGGGACTGTGATGCTCAGAGAAGGGATTTCTTTCCATTTGTTTACAAGCACACACCATGTAAGGCAACAAAATATTAGTTCTTCTATCCCAGGAGGGCGGTCACCAGACTAAAACTGATATCTCCATTTTACCCGGTGACACCAAGATGGGGGATACAGGTTGATAACAAGTCTTTGAAAGATGGGGGTCCAGGGGTCCCCAAACTCCCTGCTATCTATCTACGCGTGAGCTCATATCCACTGTTGACACATCAAGCCTAATATTTTGGTACCATCATAACCGTTCACACTGTAACATATACATCTGCATATTAGATTGGCTGAATTTTTCTTCTTTTGAAAAACAAATCCACAAAAAATGGCAGTGTTGTAAATTTGGTTGATAACACTGTAACATACATCTGCATATTAGATTGGCTGAATTTTTCTTCTTTTGAAAAACAAATCCACAAAAAATGGCAGTGTTGTAAATTTGGTTGATAACACTGTAACATACATCGGCAATATTGCTGGGCTGAATTTTTCTTCTTTTGAAAAACAAATCCACAAAAAATGGCAGTGTTGTAAATTTGGTTGATATTGTCATCTAACCATTCATATCAGAGCACTTTACATTCACCTAACTAAAATCAACAATGACCTCATTTGACCCATATTTGACCTTTGATCTGAAATTTGCGGACTTATCTGAAGGTCCCTACCAGGGGTCCGTTCCCGAAACTCAGTCGTAAATCTGCGTGCATACTATGTCATGCCAGACTGGACCAATTTGTCCAAAGAACTGTGTAACTGGAATGAAAAGATCTGTTATGTAGGACATACGCATGAGTTAGTATACACGTAAGGTTACGCACATGTTTGGGGAACGGGCCCCTGAGCATCGCCATGTTTGGTTGAAACTGAATTAACAAAATGAGAACACTTTAACATTTTAGTGTACCAAAATCACTAGTGACCTCGTTTGACCATTTTGCAAATAGTTTGGTCATTTGGAGCAATTCCGTGACCGTGGAGAGCAGAGCATCATTTCTCAGTGGATGACTTCTTTGAAGGTTAATGAACAAATTTAGCAGGGATGCCCCTCCTGAAAGTGTGGGCGGAATCCAGGAGGGGGAAAAATTCTCAATACAGGGTTCAAAATTAAAAATGCCTGGATTGCTGCAAAAAGGTAACCAAAGTGTTCGTCTTGTAATAAGGATTAAAAAAGGTATAGTTTGTACTACTTACAAGGTATGGTTACGGAGATATAAGACAAAAATTGTCAAATGTCAAAGGTCATCACAAAAGGTTAAATCTTTAATATTGCACCGATTTCTTTGAAAATGGTCTCAAATTGTTAGCCTTTCCACAGGGATTGCAACAAAAGTAGTTGGTACTATATATCATTTGTATTTGCTTATCGAGATAAATGACAAACAAGGTCAACCCCATTGACCTCTATTGATCTCCAAATTTTAAAATTATGTAAGAGGGTGCAAAACTTTTATGATGCAGTCTTTGAGCAAAGATGAACAATTTGAGCCCATTTTGAAAGAAATCGGAGCAATATTTCTGATATAACCTTTCATGATGACCTTTGACATTTGACGATTTTTGTCTTATATATCCGTAACCATACGTTGTAAGTAGTACAAACTATACCTTTTTTTAATCCTTACGACAAGACAAACACTTTGGTTACCTTTTTACAGCAATCCAATCATTTTTAATTTTTAACCCCTGTATTATGAATTTCCCCCTCCTGGATTCCGCCCACACTTTCAGGAGGGGCACCCCCGCTAAATTTGTTCATTAACCTTCATAGAAGACAAATCCACTGAAAAAGTATGCTCTGCTCTCCACGGTCACAGAATTGCTCCAAATGACCCAACTAAAAGGTCCCTGGTTCAAATCCCATTGATGCCACTTGCTCCCTGGTTCAAATCCCATTGATGCCACTTGCTGAGATATAGCCAGATTTCTGGATTTAACTTGCATGGGACCAATTGACTAAAATCAGAATTCTGCTTTCCCATGTCATGAATTCCTTTTCTTGAGTGGTAGATAGTATCTTGGAATTACTCCTTGACATCAGAGTTTGCACTCACTTGACAAGTCCAAGATAAATTATTTTCAAGTGCAGATTTATTAACAAATATCAACCAATCTTGGGCTTTCTCCTTGGCCAATGCAAATAGTGCCCTCTATATGCCCATTTTCCAAAGCGAGATGTGTTAAACTGGATTTTAAAGAAAAAATCATACTTGTCCGCAATGAAATTTCTTAAGATTTACACAGGATGAAGTCAGTGGTATATATAACCCAAATTAGTGGTCAAAAGTGTGTCACCATTGATATTTTTTTGTTTTATTCTGCTTTTGTCATAATAAATGAGACCTTCAAACACGCCTTGAATAGAGGACAAGGTCGTATGTGGGTCATGGGAACATCCATGACTGACCCACATCAAAGCACCCAAATTAGTTTGTGGTTTGCACTCCATTTTGCTGTAAATTCTTTTGGTATTTTGGGCGAGTTACTCTATTGAATGAGGGTTGGCCACTATCGTCTGGCTCCATTCCAAGGGTACCTCTTTGACGCATTATTGATGCACTACTACTACTAAAACCAAAGTTTTAAATCCGGTTTTATCCCCGTCAACGGGGGTGGCCGGATTCACCTCACATTCGCAGCAACCGCCCTTACTCCTTCCTTCCATTTCACCCGATTCAATGCATCCGCCATCCTCAACCCAACGCTCCCACTCTCCTCCTCCACTTGCTTCTTCCATGTCTTCTTTGGACAAAAAAAAAAAAAAAAAAAAAAAACCCCCCCCCCCCCCCCCCCCCCCCCGGCTACGCCACTGCTGCCCACCACAACTTATACTACCTACAAATAAGTACTTGCAAAGTACACAAGCCACTAGGTGCACAACAGCCATGTTTAACTTAGCAGTACCCATCCTATAGTGTATTTTACAGTTGCCTGCTAGATGGCTGACAGATACACATGTAGGCCATTAGTAGTGGAGTACCTCTGCAGCTATTCAGAGGTACCTTCACAGGTACTCCCCTCCCAGCTGCCTAATAGACAGCACTTTGGCACATAGAGGGTCCACAAACATTCCATTGTTATTTACCTTTTCTGATCATTTTCAAGCTTAGTAGCATCGATATTTGAGTTAGAATCCCCACAAAAATGTTAAATAATCAATAAGATTACTTTGAACTTTTGCTCAAAGCACTATATCAGAATCAACTGAAAATCTTATGATAGTGTCAACATATGAACAAGGAATATGTTCTTCTTTCTCCAGGTGGTGATGCCTCAATATTTCCCAAAGAAGAACAAAGAACATCAGTGTCTACGAAAAGTAATGCAGGTGATTTACAACATACCGACATGTCTACAGATGAATTACAACATAAACATCTGAAAATTGAGAAACAAGCACATGCAGGTACAAACAACCTTGATAAGAGGAAAACTTCCTTTCCTTGCAGCAATGATGATAGTCAAAGGAATGTCAAGAGACAGAAATCAGCAATGGATAGTCATATATATCAAGGTTTAGCACTGACCAAAGTTGATACAGAGGTAAAGAGCTTGGAAAATCCACCAGTAAATGTAGAACAAAACCCTGACCCCAGTGTGCAGAATTCAGCAGTGATGTTGCCATCAGGAACAAACTCCCAGCTAAGATCAGTTGCAGAGACTATCAGTGAAACATTTGGTGCAGTAGATTGTAAAAGTGATACCACTTCAAGTAAGACACCCTTGATAAAAGGTACAAATTCCAGCAGGTCTTTTGTAATATCACCAAGAAATACCTCTTGTTTGCAACATGCAACCAAAGAATCTCAAGCAGATATTACTCAAGAAGTTAGACCTGTGGAAGATGTTCCTGAGGCAGATCTTGAAATGATGAACCCAGAACCAAGTGACATTTACCGTACTGGAGCAAAGTGTGTACCGGGTGGTCTACAGGACTCCCTGAGTAGCGGATTGGACTACCACGCTGTTGGTGCCCTACGATTTAAACCTGGACGTGGGGAGCCTTCCATCAGCATGTCTTGTAGTGATAAGATTGCTCGTTGGAATGTTGTGGGTTGCCAGGGGGCACTGCTATCGCATTTCTTGTCACATCCTGTCTATTTGGAAAGCATTGTGGTTGGCAGGTAAGTTGGTTATTTTCAGAGGGGATGTGTTTGGGCAATTTATTTATTAGCCAAAATAATGGGGTATAATTTTTACATGTGGTTGGTATAAACCAAATTTGTAATAGAGATTATTGTGAAAGTGACCTGATACAAGACCACACGTAAATTATATTAATGTATATGAAATGTTAGCATATGTGATGCGATTTGAAAAAAAAACATGTGGATGTCCAGGCCCATAGCCGGGAATTTATGTGGGGGGGTGCGGATTTGCCAGAAGTGGACCTTTTGCGTACCAACAAATCAATTTTTTTCGCCGGGGGGGGGAAGGAAGAACATGGCATCATCGCAGCGTTAAAAAAACAGTACAATAACAATAACAGTGCGTAATGCAATAGTATTAACCACTGCTTAGTCATTCATATACCATGCAGCACAACCCTTAAAACTAAAAATTTAGACAAGCGGCAAACTTCAAAAAAAAAAAAAGCGGACATTCAAAATGACAAAGCGGACCTTCAACATCAAAAAGCGGACCTTTGTCATTTTTGGGGGGGTGCGTCGCACCCCCCCTGGCTACGGCCCTGTGGATGTCACTCTTTGAAACAGTTTGTAACTGTTGACCTGTCATTGATGAAACCTAGCTGAAGATGGTACAGCTAATTATTAATATAATCTTACTGCATATACAGAGCAAAGAAAATGACCTATTAATAATCCATCACCTTTTAATACAGGGGCACAACATTATGTTTGAATCAGCCATTGGCTAATTCACCATATCTAAGTGAGAAATTGAAAAGAGGACACAAGGGCATTACCAGTGGCGTAGCCAGGTGGGGGCAAAGGGGGCAGAGTGCCCCCTCTGAAAAAAATCTTGAGGGGAAATCGGGAAATAAAACACCGATATTCATGTTAAATCAGCCCGTTTTCGGATTCTTTTGCCCTGCGACCGGGAAATTTTTGCTTGTGATCGGGACATTTGTTGCACCTACCGGGAAATTGCCCCCTCGGAACCACCTGACTGGCTACGCGCCTGGGCATTACAATCCTCTTGAGAAGACTGAGAGAGATCCAAATGTGATAGAGATCAACCGATTTTTGTCTCGAACATTGGATCGGGGGCCAATATTGCAAAATCGGCAAAAAATCGGATTGGCAAAATATGTCAGAGCCTGCCGATTCTCAGCTGATGTATTGAATGAAAAAAAGACAAAGTATAAGGCGACGAAAATAAAAAAAAACCTGTTTTACGGGCCCGACCGACCCTGATTTTTCAGTTTTGCAGATTTTTTTTTTTTAGTTTTTCCAAAAATCATGTAAAATCAGCCTGTTTTAGCCCAAATTTATCAATTTTGGCAAATTTTTTTCAGAAAATTTGTTTGTAAAAATTTTTCATTTTTTCTCTTGATATTTCAGATTTTGAGGCTATTTTAGGCCAATTTTGAGCTCCAGAAAAGAAAAAAAATTTTAAAAAGAAAAAATTCGCCCGACCGACCGACCCTACTCGAAAGGTTCGCTCGCCCGTAAAACAGGGTTTTCTTTTTTCGTTGCCTAATGGGTATTTTACCAGTTTTTAAGTAGAAATACGAGACAAGAGTTGCTCCAAAAGTTTACCTTATCCTCCAAAATTCCTCAGAACTAGTAGCAAATGTGGACCACACAGATTTATTGATTATAATCATCGTCGCCAATTCCTAAGTTTAAAAAGTTGAACCCATTGTGATCTTTTATATATGGGGCAAATCATCGGATCCGATCGGTGGATCAGCTGATACTTAAAAAAAATCGGCCATTGGATTGGCAGAGGAAACCCTGGATCGGTTAATCTCTAAAATGTGACCAATTGCATGGAAAATGTCAATGTTACAAAGAATTTCTGACAGATCAAAGCCCCAGTCAGAATATTACTCAGAGACTAGGGATCTATTTGTCCTTCAATTTTAACCAAGATTAAAGTGTACTGACAGGCTAATTTTTAATTTAAGTATGTTTTAAAAGATGGCTTTGCGATCTGAAAGAAATAATATCTACTGCAATATTGATTGCCTTATTAGCAGAATTAACTAATAAGTGTTGCCCATGGAGGTAGCCATGTTCGGCATTGGTGACGTCGCTCGGCATTGGTGACGTTGTATGACTTTGTAAGATCATAGATAAAAAAAAAAACAGGTGTCTAAGGATCATCTAGGGTACTCCTGGTCATAAAATCGGATTATAAAAATCACAAAATGTAACTCCCATAAAAGCAATAACGATCGATTAAAACTGGGGCGGATTCTTGAACATAAGATAGCTGAAAAGGATTGGTTATGGCATTCACTAATCTGTCTTGTCACTGGCCTACTTTTTATTTTCAACACACTAATGTACTATATACCATCAGGATTCATTTTCTCGTGGGCCGATCAAAATTGCTAATACATACGGAAGATATTATGACCGTTTATTACTTTGATATCATAATATATTTTTTCTTTTTCTGACTGAAAGACATTCATTGAAACAAAAAAATGTATTTATAAATATGTTTGAAGCGCAAATTAATATTAAGCCTGGCAATTTCGCTTTAACATTTTTTTTAAATTTACTTTTTTATTACTCTTATTAGGTGCCCATAGCAGTCAGTTAGCAGTGGGGAGAGCCTTGATTACAAGACTACAATAGGTCAAAAATTTACTTTCCTAACAAACTTAATCTTCCATAATTCTCTCAGCACATGTGTGCTTCCCTCATTGCAAACCCGAGGTAACTGCTATGCATGATGGGAAGCATGGGAAGTTGTCACCTGCTGGTGCTGGTAAGTAGTTTGATTTACTAATTCCCATGAATATTCATTAGCTAATGATACCAATTCTTGGTCCATATGCAATTGAAAAAGTTTTATTTCAGTAGGTGAGATTTTTTTGACTGTTTTCCCCGTAACCTCATCCCCAGTGTCAAAGTTTTCAGTATTTGTAAAAAGCAAATAACTTCATGTAGAAGTCCTGTTGCTAGCATTAACTAGATTGCTCTATTTTGCATGAAAACTTGGTAGTTTTTATGTAGTCAAAGGCTATAAAGTAGGACTTGGGTCTACAACAAAAATTTCCTCCAGTTGAACATTTTCTGACACATTTCTCGGTATAGTCAATCTGTTACCAAAGGTTGTCATGGCACCATTATCTTGACCCTGCATGGACCCTTAACACATTGAACGATTATTCAAAGATCCAGTTCAATTTCTTTTTAACTGCCTCACTCTATTATTACTATCATAAAACATTTTTATATCAATTAAACATACAATCCTCCAAACCACAGACTTCTATTTATACCCCAGTCCCCACCCGTGGATGCCCTGAAATTGTCAAACCAGAATTGAGGTATTGCCCAAAGTATTATAATGAGCATATGTTTTTAATTTGCAGCAATTATCATGGTGTGATGTTAGTGACAGGCCATTGGAAGTATCATGTAGTCCAAAGAAGGAAGCAGAAAAACAAGGTGTTACTAAGCAAAAACCAACGATAATCCTGAAGCGAGGTAAGAGAACAAAAAATTAACTTGAAATATTGAACTTTTCTCACATATTAACACTTTCCCCAGGACTTTTGCATCACTTTTGCCCTGGCATTCGCTTCAGGTGTTTCTTTTGTTTTCAGTTGCAGTGAAGCTATCCATTTAAAGAGCTAGCGATATTGGGTACTTCTGGCTGTGCAAGCTGCCCTTGATTTCTAGACCAAATGTCTCCCCGCTGGCTGGTTTTTCAAATTAAACTGCAACCCATATCGGTTGGTCTGCATCAAGTATGCATGGCCAGAGGTCACTGGAGGCAATCCTTACCGCTAAAATCCCTAAATCCTTGGTGTGTGAGGCCATGGAATTGCTAGCACAGTCAGGAAAAGGGTTAATCCAAAAACCCTGGAATCCTATAAAATCTCACAGCTGTTTGACCCAATGCCAATTGGTCTCTTTTATTTTTAGAGCAATTTTAAACAATGGAGACACAATTTGACACTGATAGCAGAGAAACATGAGAAAACTATTACCAACCATCCATCAAAATCAAAAAATTCATTATTGCAGGAAATGCTTGCCATATAGTCCTCAAAGGTCATAATGTTATGTTTATAGCGCCCTCTATAGGCCTATTTCCCATAGAAAGACGGGTAAAACTAAATTTTCATGAAAAATCATGTTTTGCCGCAATGAAATTTTCATCAAAAGCAAAACAGATGTAGTTCGTTTGCAATAAATACTTCAAATCGGGTTGTCAAAAGTGTGTCCGCGTGATATTTTTTTTGTTTAGATTCTCATTTTGGTCCATAATAAATTACGAACTTCAAACACTGTTTAGTGAAAAAATGCAAATCACTGTTCGGAAGCTCAGTGACACAGTCATCAGCATGGTATCCCGGTCTACAGGGGCTTGTATCTGCCCATCAAAGGGAGCTCCAGCTCAAGACCAACCTAAATGTTCCCATTTTTCTCCTCTCCCCTCCGCTATTCCTTCCTTCACTTAACATTGTGAACATGTTTAATTATGTTCACATATTGGTTTGACATCCCCCCCCCCCATTTTTAAACCGGGTTTACAGAAAATTGAAGATTCATTATAAAGGGCCTAATAATTGTTCTTTAAGTGCAAAATGTTCCGAATAACTTGATGTGCACAGGCACCTGAAAAACACACAAGACCCATTAAATTGTGAATAGGAAAAGTTTGCGTGAAAGAGACAAGTTTCAACTTGTTTTGAATTGAGAGAGAGCATGGGGGATGTTGTGAGGCTTTTGGAAGTTGAATTCCAAACGACTGGGGAAGCAAAATGAAAGGAGCATTCACCGGCTGACTAAGGATTAACCCGAGAATTTTGCACAATTTTTTGGTTTAAGATCGAAAAGAGCCGTGGATAAAACCACGAAACGGATGACAGGTATATATAGTGGCAGAGTACATCAAAAATGATGGAATGCCAAATCATTAGTGGTGGAAACCAACGTAAAGTAGCTAGAGAAAAAGCAATTTTTTTGATAGAGTGATGCATTAAGTACAAGATACAAAACTTTTTTTTACTTGCAGGTGTGCTGTTGCCAGAGCTGAACTCTTTGAACATTTAAAAGGAACTGTTACTTGGCAAAATATTTGAAATACTTGCCAAGTCACTGAGGTAGTAATATTACATTTGATTAGAGCAAGAGCAAGTGCTCTTAAATGTAATTTAAAGAGATATATTGACTGGAATTCAGGTAATGGGGTGCATGTATGGCTGGAGTGCTGTTCTTGCCAAGTTTGGGTGCGCTCGTTACCCGCCGGGGGGCGGCGTACCATGGGTAACCGCAAGCAACGCGCGCGTGCGCCATGGCCGGGAGGTTGTTGCTCAAGCTGTAGTAAATATTCACTCTTAATTATGTTGTATTTTTAACCAAATGGTCATACAACTTCTTTATGATGTGCTCAAACTATTCTCAATCACATTTATCCAATGCATTTTTTCTGGTTTTATAATTTATGAAATTGCCTTTATATCCTCTTATTCAATCTAACCTATTTGAGTTCCATGGTTGAAAATCATTTTTTTCTATTGTGCGATTTTTAAATAAATTGCACAATCACATAGCAGAGCGTTGTGATATTGTGGGAGTCATCCATTGCACCATGTACACACTGAAATTGCAATCGTACGATCATAGTATGGTAAACCATGTATATCTTGGTTATGTCCCTCATTAAACAATCAGTGTTTACAGCGGGTCATTGCCTCCCAATGATACCTATTCCATGCTCATACTTATCTATAAAAGTGGTTTGGTTGCTAGCATATTGTGTTAACATTGTTGTCAGTTTTTTTGCATGTACATTTATTTTACCAAATATTTGCATGATGATTCAAGGTTCTCAAAAACTCATAGTTTAATACCAATTATATTTAACTTTATTGGTATTTGGTTAAACATAACCCTTGATCCATTAACATGAGTTTCCATAATCGAAAATCATTTTTTTTTATATTGTGTGAGTTTGAATAAAAGCACATCACCGGAGCGTTGTGCTATTGTGGAAATCACATTGAACCCTGTACACACTGAATTGCCATCTTACGATCATATTATGGAACCCATGTGTATAATATTGGTATGTCCCTCACAAACAATCAGTGTTTAGCGTTCCAAGGCCTACCAATGATCCCTATTGCCCAGGGCTCAACTTATCTATAAAAGTGGTTTGTTGCTAGCATACTGTGTTAACATTGTAGTCACTTTTTGCATGTACATTTATTTTGACCCAACATTTGCATGTATGCCTCAATGATCTCCAAACACTCATTATGTTAATACCATATTACGGTATTATATTAACTGTATTGTTACCTTGTGGTAAAAACCAACCTGTTATCCTTAAACATGAGTTGCCATTGTCGAAAACATTTATTCTTTTGTTTATTATTATGTGAGTTTTAAATAAAAGAATATCACCGGAGAGCGTGGTGATATGTGGAAATCATAATTGCACCCTGTACACACTGATTGCCATCTTACGATCCTTCATGTTAAACCACTGATTTTGGGTATGACCCCATTAATTAAACAATCCTGTTTACAGCGGTCCCCAATGCCTAACAAATGATCCCTCTGTACCATGCTCTATACTTATCTATAAAGTTGTCTCTGGTTGCTAGTATTACTGCAGTGTGTTAACATTGTAGTTCACTTTTTTGCATGGACATTTATTTTGACCCAACATTGCATGTATGCTTCAATGTTCCCAAAAACTCATTATGTTAATACCATATATAGTATCTGTTTGTTACTTTGTGCTAAACGCAACCTTGTATCCAATTACATGAGTCCCATAACCGGTATCATTTTTGTTTTATTTATTGTGCGAGTTTGTGGAAATTACCATGCTCCTCTGACACTGATGTTGCCATCCATTACCGATATAACGTGGAACCATTCTATACTGTTATGCCCCTCAATAAAATCAGTGTTTACAGCGGTGCAATG
Source organism: Ophioderma brevispina (assembly GCA_023653785.1). Lineage (NCBI taxonomy): Eukaryota > Metazoa > Echinodermata > Ophiuroidea > Amphilepidida > Ophiodermatidae > Ophioderma > Ophioderma brevispina. The sequence continues at coordinate 44,048 of JAMKCH010016048.1, forward strand.
TTTCCCAATGATCCTTCTACACCTGTTCATACTTACATATATAAGTTTAAAAAGGTTTTGTGTATTATATTTTGGACCACAACATTCACATTTATGCTTCATATGGTATAAAATGATCATTACATGTATGTTCTCACATAACATTTCATTTTTTGGATAATTTGTATACCCAACTTTGTAGCCATTATTTTGTAATGCCCTCTTTTACTGTTTTGTTTTGTTTTAAAAGCCGTGGTAACAAAAATTACCTTTCTCCACTTCACACTGGGGGGACTCTTTTAGTGTTTATTCAGCGTCATCAAACTTGTCTTCCCTCTGGAGGGCAACATTAGGTGATCCAAAATTATCAGTATCCCTCTTTTTTCTCATTCTTGACTCTACCATCATTTTTTTTATGTGTATATGACTACTTATTTGATTTCGCATTTGTTAGGTCTATTCATATTGAACAATGTCCAATATTAATTTTTTTAAGTTGCCATATCCCAGTTCGTGTCATTTACTTGCTCTAAATGCTCCCCAAGTTGTATTACCTCTCCGTTCAGGCATATTGGCCATTGCCTCGAGCAAAACTATGGCGCACTTCATTCATTTTTTGGGTCTGATTAATTTCATCTCTCTTTACCGGTTTGCTCCTGCCACTCTGCCAAAATGCCTTAGGATAACGCACAACTTTTAAATTCCTTTGCAGTGGACATTAAGTACTTGTTCTATGTGTGAGAATGTGTTGTATTATTCAATAGTGCATTACTTTTATTTGTATTGTGCCCACATTTTATGACTTTATTTTTGATTATATTATTCCTTAGCTTATTATGATACCAACGATGCCTGTCATTCAACCTCTTAACCGGGCTTGTTTTTTCCCTCCTATTTTGGTTAGCCATGTTGATCATACCACTTTATCACCACACATCTCATGTTCATTTTGTGCGATCACTTATGGCCCTGGTTATTGAGGGGCATGCATCGGTATATCATCATTATGCTCGAGGATCATTCAAACCTGTAGACCTATCCAATTTGTGCATGCATTGACTTCTTGTGATATTATTTATTTTAAACATACATATCTCGATACCATAATTGTCTTATAAGTTAAGAAGTTATATATTACCTTGGTAAGTATTTGTGAGGCCCCCTAGCGTCTCTCATATTTGTTATATTCCAATTGTATTAACTGTTTGTAGTGACTATTTTTTGTAATATTTAACCCTAACCCCCCCATTGTATTTTGCACCATGTCCAATAAGCTACCTGATTGTTATTCTGAATGTACCCAAATTTGGACCCATTCAATTCAATAGTATCCTCAATCATCACTCCTCAACCACTGATAATGACTTTAATATTGATCAACATCCCAAAATCCCAATTACATAGTGACGGTCTAAATGATTTGCTTAAATCTAAGAAAATCACCGTCATTATTCATCACAATGTTGCAGCTTATTAATAAATAAACCTCCAACGATGTCCACTAATTATTTCTCTACCATTAATCATAATTTTCACCTTCTTGTTTTACAGAAACTTGGTTTAACTATGATTATGAATCTAACTTAATTGACTTCGATGGTGACTCAGTTATAAATTCCATACGTCATGGCCGAAGAGGAGGCGGTGCCTCCCTTTTCATTCCCCCTAACATTGACTTTGAACTAAGGATGCCCTAAATATTAATGCCCTGATTGCGACTCTATTTTATCGAAATTAATGACATCAACAAATCCAGCAGTAAAAAACTATCGTTGGCATCATTTATCGCCCAGAGAAACAGTTAACCTTGCCGAGTTTTATCTTGCGCTTTCACGCGTATTCAATACAGTTAACAATGAGTCCAAATCTTGTTATATCAGGGCCGATTATAACATCGATCTTTTGCATTATGACTCCGATGTTGATAGGCCCCTTAATCGAATAACAGAAAACTGCCACGATCATTGATAAAAACATCATAACAAATGATCTTTTAGCCAATGTAAAATGAGGGCGTCTTAGATCAATGATATCTCGGCCATTTCCAGTTTGTTCTATTAAATGCACACAAATTCTGACTCGAGATTTATTTTTAACACAAAATTCGCTGACTCTAAACCGTCACGCCCAAACTTAAGCCACGCAATATCAAGGGTTTTAAAGAATGGACTATCATTCACTACGTGGCAGCAGAATGTGTTTGACGATGACAATCCTGAAACAGCTTGGTAATACTTTCCAAGACAAGTTATCAAATATAATAATAGTCAATGTCCTGTTAAATCAACTACATTATCTAAACCGGTTAAAACGCCCAGGAAACCATGGATAACGTTGGGTCTAAAAAATCTATTAATACAAGATAAATTATAGAAAATACACTCCAAACCAAATAACGATTAATAAACTTAAAATCACAAAATATCGCAATACTCTAATCATCTTCTGCGCATTGCTAAACGTATCATATAACAACAGGGCACATTGTGGTCCAGTGGATATGGACTGCCGAGCTCATGATCCAAAGGTTGTGGGTTCGAGCCCCGCTGTGGCCAATGTGTTGTGCACTTGGGCAAGGCACGTTAACTCATTGCCTCGTCGACCCAAGCGATCTGGTAGCTGTTATGGGGAAATATTACAATCTAGGGTGATAGGATTGTGCGCTTGGCCAGCTGCGGCCTAGAGAGGCGAAATGAATTGTGACGATTTCCTGACGCAGCGTAATAATATAGGCAACAGCGCTGTGATCTGAGAAATGGCGTTTATAAAAGCCAATATATTATTATATTTTTTTTAAATTTATTATATTAACAGAGCTTGATGCACCGGAAACAATATGAAAAAACATGGCAACTCTAAATAATCTACTTGGCAGAAACAAATCCCCCAACCCCTCAACTGTATCGACCTAGTGCTCTGAAAATAAAGACACAGTCGACATCGCTAACAAATTCAATGACTTTTTTACCAACATAGGGCCATCACTGGCTGCTAAGATACCCCCTCGACGACGTTAACCCTAGCAAATGCAGTTCATCTTGATTTCCCCATAGTATATTTCTATTGCTTACAACTAAGGAAGAATTGTTGGATATTACCTCACAAATGAAACCTAGGAAGAGCTTGGCGTCGATTGGTCTTAAGCTCAAACATAGTTACAAAGATTTTACAAAAGTATGAGCCTATAGCATATATATTCAATATTCCATACTCCCACCGGTATTGTCCCATCTAAATTAAAAGTTGCTAGAGTGATTACGATCTTTTAAAACTGGTGATAAGCATTTTTTCAACAATTACCGGCCAATATCCATCCTTGCAGCGTTTATCCAAGATTCTTGAAAAATTAATGATAACGAATCATGCATTATTGATAAAACATAAAACCTCAAATCCTGCCCAGTTTGGCTTAGACCTAAACACTCCACCCTTCATTGACAATGAATAAACTTAATGATAAAAATTACTACCTGCCCTGGACCAAAAACTCTGCACGCCGGGATCTTTCTAGATCTCAGCAAAGCTTCGATACTCTTGATACAAAATTATCATTAATAAACTAAAAAATATGGTATAAGAGGTACTGCCAATACTTGGATTGAAAATCTACTGCTGGTTGGCACTCTATGGCATTTGACAAATACAGAATGTTGGTATGGTGTTTGACAGGGCTCCCTCTATGGTTAGCAGTCATGCAATATAACATTGCTTACCAATGTGTCAATACAGCATCTAAACGATATGCTGGGAATGCTTAGAGAGTACATCAAGAAGATGATCAAACACAGGCACGTACGCCAGGGGGTGTGGCGCGCAACCCCAAAAAAATCCACAAAAGAGGCAAAGTCCACTTTTGGCTGAATTTTTGATTAAAAGGTCTAAAACATTTCAAGAAATTTTGACAAAAAGTCCACTTTTTGGTGATGAACTGTTTATGGGGGGGGGGGGGGGGGGGGTTAGGTACACTTTACTCAAAAGGATCCACTTTTCGAAGTCCCGCACCCCCGCCAAAAAAATAGAATAAATCCTGTGTATGGCCCTGATCGAACAAAAAACAACTAAAAACCCACACCAATGTGCTCGACCAATATAAGATAGGCAAAACAACCAAATCCTATCTTTTTTCTCTAAATACTTGAATGTGATTTGATGGAACTTTTAAAAGTATCTTACTGAAAGCATGCTTTGAAGGTCATATGTCATTTTAATTTTAAAAAAAAAAAAAAAAAAAAAAAAAAAAAACTGCTTAATAAAAAAAAACAATGGATGGCCTGAGGTGATACCCGGAGGTGGATACCACCTCAAGCCTTAAGTAATTATTTGAATATTTTCATGGTCAGGATGATATATTTTGAATCAACTCCAAACTGAACATCATTATTATTCACAAGGACGATGTTCACTTTCAACAAAAGCAACTTTAAAATAGCTCCAAAACCAGAAACAGTGATGACATTATATGACAATTTGGTATGAAAGTGAACCCAATAGTCTTGCCTAGTGTTGGGTGGGGTACATGCCAGGCACACAGTGGCCAAAGCATTAAGTTAGGAAAATAGGCATAAGGCAAGAACAAAAAACAATTGTTAAAAGATGGCCGCCGCCATTTGTTTTTTAAAATTGTTCTTTTAGCATTTTTTTTTGTTAGGTTTGTACTAAAAACTGAAGAAAAAGTGGGCCAAAAATGCAATTTTTTTTTTTTTAAATCTTGCATTTTTGCATTAGCATTTTCTAAAAAAAAAGCATTTGAATTTCACAATCAGAGACAAACTTTTGTGGCCCTAACAACATTTATTATTCGATAGATGTTTAGATTGTGAGCAAAACAGAAAGTTGTTTTTCGAATCCGGGTGTCAAGTAAGATGTGAAACACAAAACATTTACTACAGAGGAAATATATGGTTGGGCCCAGGGAGGTCAAAACTGGGTTAATTGGCTAAATAATTGAAAATTTCATAATCATAAGGACCAATTGACAACTGGCCCTGACATTAGTGATTTACTTCTAGCAGTAGCACATCTTTTGCAAATCCGTACTGACCCGAGTATAGTCCCATGCATGATTATAATCCCACCCCCCACGTTTGAAAGAATCTGGAAAAATAGTAGAAAATCCTATTATAATCCCACCATAGTTTTTTTGGTGGAAGGAAGGCAATAGATTATGCAATTTTGGTTATAGTCATTACTTTATGGAAAGATTCAGTGTGATTTTCTTTTACAGATTAATAGGTCGTTTACCCCAAGTTTTTGCTGATCACCCACCTCATTTGACACTTGAAAATATCTTGAATAAGTTTAGCTCTGAAGGGCTGAAATGGTGATGCTCGTGTGTTTCATGTTAGGTGGAGATCCCATTATAATCCCACCCCCTAAATTCAAGCTAATTTCAGGTAAAAACAGGTGGGACTATACTAGGGTCAGTACAGTATTATTAATAATGTCGTTTAGTAGTCCGAGTTGATGAGGCCAAATATAGGGATTCAGGATTTAGATGAAACAGCTGCCAGGTGGGATTAAACTGTGTGCTGGATACATGTATGGACAGCGGTCATGCTAAGTGAAAACATCAAGGGTGGTATGTCACTCCAACAATGCACCAGATTTGGGAAATTTCATCTCAAACAATTGGTAATGTGAGCCCACAAAAATCTATTCTAACACATAAAAACCCTGACTTGGCCAGTAATTTTAGGCCACAAGGTAACTAGTACGTAGGGAATTTTTAGCCTGATCATGAAATGGTCTCAGTGTCTTGAACTTCTTGGACATTAAATCCCTAAGTACTGTTGTGTAGTACAGTACAGTAAACAGTATAAGCACATTGCAATGCATATGGATTTGACCTCAAAATTACCCTCTGGTCAAACATGGTCAGCATGACCAAGAGGGAGGAATATCCGAGGTGTAGAAGCAGGCTCGCGTCTCTCTCTCTCTCTAACAGGGGGTGTTGGCGTGAGTCGTTGAATGAAAGACACCTTTCTATTTCAAATGTATTGAAATTTTGAAGGAAAGATCACAGACTAGGTTTTGGTTCAATTGAAAAGGCTCTTTCCCAGGTATAATAGGAAAGAATTATTCAAAAGGTGCATTTCATGATTCTGCACATTGGGCTGGCTTTTGGTGTCAGGAGATATCTTTGACGGAATTTTGGACACAGTTATTATGAGAGAAGAAAGGGAATTGACAAAAATCATGCATTGATATTTGTCCATGTGCACGGTTTTGTATGTTAATGAGCATACCGGTGTGGCTTAGACATTTAAGTCGCGATGTCGATTGATTCATGGTATGGGTGAGTGTTGTGTATCTTGTCGTTAGAACCATTACTTGCATTGGCTTCGTGAGTATCAGGCTTTTTTGTAAAACGTCTACTCTAATAATAACTTTTTATATGAATTTAGTTAATGTATGCATATTTTAGTTTCCTCGTGCGATTGGCAAAAATTTTCCCACGCACTGCGTCAGTTTGACCAGAGTCATAATGGCACTCGCCCCTGAGGGGATCGTGCCCTGCCCATTGTTCGTCGTCAAAATGAGTGTGTGTGCATTGATTTTGGCCATTGAACTCGGAGCTAAAAATATTCCGCCATTAGGGATTTCAAACATGTTACAGATTGGTTCTCACAAAATAAACAACGATGATCCAGCGTCCACATATTTTATAGCTGAGGGCGGCTTAGCGGCCCGAGAAAGGAGAGTCTGAAAACCTACAGGAATTTACCAAGATGACTCACAAACTTCCGCATAACTTTTTATGTCAAATATCAAAACAAATATCTGTCAATTAAGATCAGCTTTCCTAAACTTTGGGTTAGAAAATGTCAATTTTCAACTGTTATCACACAAGTAACTTTGTTTGTTTTTTTTTAACCAGTATAATTGCAACTGGTGGTTCAAAAAGAAGGCAGGGTCCATTGGAATTTTCTTAATTTTTCTGATAGAAATGATTTTTTTTAGTCTTGAAAAACTATACCAGGATTAAAGATGCGCTCATACAGACCAGCATGCTTTGCAACAACTCTATGAAGTGTTTAACACATGGGTGAGAATGAGGAAAGAAAAAAAAACGCAACACGAGTATTCGCACAATTTACTGAGATGTTTTTTACTGTCAACAATTGATTAATTAATATAGCTCGCTCTATTTTGAATGAAGTTACCTGTGCCTAGAAGGAACTGAATTCCAGTATAGCTTAAAACAAATTAAACTTTGATAATAAAAAGAATTAAGTTGTAAAAACTGAAAGCTGTTGAATGTTCTATATTAAGGGTTGTTAGTAGTGGAGACCGGTTTGGACTGCAGAATTGTCGACAAAACCACCATATGGTAAAACAAAATGACAACCACTTTATGCGAAAATTATAGTAATAAAAATTTTTTAAAAATGATGGTTGTGGTCAAAAAACTTTGGTGGCGGGGTGGTTGGTTGGGGTTTTGGTTAATAAAAAAAATGTTTTGAGCTAAAAACTTAAGAAAATCAAGAGTTATTAATTTCTTTAGCAAACAATTTTAATCATGATGCAATACTATAATGCTCTGACATTTATATTATAGATTTGTAGGTGTATTACCAATATAAATAGGGTCTAGAATTTTAGCCCCCAAATCACTTTTTTTCCTAAAAAATCCGTTGTAGCACCAGTCACATAACAAGTACTACCTGAACCCTTTATGCCAAGTATTAAACAACTGATATCAATAACAAAAAAAGATACCATAAACATTAGATTGTAGAAATTTGTAAAAATTAGCCCCAAATCCATTTTTTGGCCTCGAAATCATCCCGCCACCCAAATATTCAACCAAAACCATCATTTTCGTAAATCTATATATTATCCTTCAAATAAAGGTGGTTGGGTTTTGGGGTAACGAGGGGAGGGGTTATCTCAAAAACTAAGCACTTTTCAAACTCAGCCACTCCGTTATAGGGTGATTTTGAGTGCACCTTTGATGGACTCGTTAACCCCCAAGATCAACGGCTGATTTTAATATGTTTGGTTCATTTGATGTATTTAGCAATCTAGAACATGTTAAGAAAACAATGGTTGTACAGATATATAGAGAGTCTATTTTGATTGGTCACTAAAGGCTTATATCATGCTGTAGTGGAGCCAATAAGAGATACTAAGCGTTGTAGATCCCAAGAGGTTAAGGAAATTTAATAGAGCACCATCTATATAAAAATGATTGCCACTGCCATACATGGTTGTTTGTTGCCATACTTTATAAGAACGACTTGTACGTACCAGACACCCCTTATGATTATTGATACTATGGCTGCCTCACAACGGTTCATTTATGGGCGGGAGTGACTAGAATGCCAGAGGTCCCCCCCGCCAATAGTTCAGTGGCTGACGACCACGACAACTCATCATTTGACACGCGAGCGAAGATGCAAGAAGAGCGGTGGTGGTATCGAATGCATTGTCCGGACATTCTCTTGACTTGAGTATCCTGAGTTCCAGTGTTGTTCTCCCTCCAAATGGGCTGCTTAAACCATGTCCATTCATTGTCCAATTGAAACCGTGGCAACCTGTACGCCCAACACATATAACATATCACTCACACCCACACTCACTCCGGCCGAATAATATTGATCATTAAAGGTTATTGAGCGACAATATGTTTGTTCATTACCCATCTCCGTAATACTATGATCATTACAGCTGGATTGAAAGTCTCAAAATTACCCACCCTAAAAGCTCTGTTTCCCTGATTGTGGTGTAACCTAGTACCAGAATAAAACTAGAGCATACAATGTTGTGTTTGAGTCAAATTGATTCATAATGCGTGCACCAATATCATGCATCAACATCAAAGATATTCCCACCGGGAAGAAAAGCCCTTTTTTTATATCAATGTCAGAAATTTGATACGCACGTATGGAAATTACATAATTGATAAAAAGTACTCCATGTCTTTAATAAAGGATTAAGAAGCCAAACCACTTGCAGGTGGTTAGCCTAAAAAAACATTGTTTGATTGGCGTAAAATAGAAAAAAAATAGGGTAGGTAGGTCGGGATTATTTTTTTTTTTTTATGTTTCAATACCAGAAAACAAAATATCATGACACACATAAAAATAAAAGGCAAATCTTCACTTGTTCTGTAACAATCTTTTATTTGTCATTTGAATGTCCGCACGACTAAATCGCGATCCTAAATGAAAATATTTGTTTTACATGGTTTTAAAACTTTTTTTTAAAAAAAAGGGGTTACGCCAATCACACAATTTTTTTTTAGGCCTTATGGTTGCATGTCCATGCTAAGTCAGTAACAAAAAATACAAAAAATATGAATTGTGATGCGGTTGTTTTTTTTTCTTCAATGTTTGTTTTAGGATTAGGGAAATCGCTCTCTGCTTATCCCTTTAATATCACCCACTAGCCCATTGTGTTAATATTCTAATCAAAGTCCTTGATTCCTTGATATAAAAAAAATATATATGCATTATATAGCACCTTATTGAAGGATAAAAGTGGACAAATCATTATTTGTCGGCTATTAGACAAGATTCTTTTAGGAAAAACTGTGGGTAAATGACCATCTATATGGCAGTAAGATGGTGACATTTCCCCTAACAGCTCTCTATTTCTCCCTGGGTAGAGATAGGCATGCAAGGTAAAAGTTCCTTGGAAAGAACACACACATTGCTGCAAGCAGGAACTCGAACCAATCAACCAAAAAACACACATCCTAAGGGCCCATATATTTACATGGTCGCACGCTAATTGGCTGGGCAAGGCTGGGCTAACAATTTGAGCAGCTTTTCCAGCTTTCCTCCATTTTGTCATGCTCCTTGGACAGCTCTGTGTCATAGTAGAAGAATTTTGATTGGATAACAATAATAAGGACGTTTTATTGTCCATCAATAGTACATGAGCATATTATTGTACGGTCAGTAAGTATATTTGTCTTATACAAGGCTGCTAAACACGCGTGGCTGGGAAGCGGGCTGAAGCTGAGGGATTCCCAGCTTAGCTCGACCACGGTAAATAGTATGGGCCCTAAGTGCATATTTATAACTTTGACCTATTTTAAACTTATTGCCCAGTTGGTGCTAAAAAATTAAAATAACGTCAAGTTCCTCTCCTTTCTCATTTGTAGACCCACGGGTGCACATGCCCTATGCACCACGGCGCATCCAGCGAATGCACAACAATGCTTGTCAGTGATTATGTGAAAGACACTTTGTTTAATATATAGTCCACTTATATTCCTTGAATCAGTGACATTCTGATTGCATTTCAGAGAGGATGTTTTTTACTGCATCTCCACACCCAATAACTTAACAGTACCATAGGATTGGATATGTTTATAACAAAAATTTTTGAATATGGAATTTATAACAAGTGGTAACTTTATTGTGGAAGGACATGATTTTGAGCTAGCTGTTTTACACAGTGATATGGGGACAGGCATTTTGAAGCAACAAAGACAGATTGTATGAAATTGCGGGGCATCATCTCAGGAAACTCAGGAAGTCGGCCCGTTTACAGCATCAGTGGAAGGATAAGATCCGAAAATGTAGAAGTCTTCGCGTCAGGGATTTTCTTCCTGCAGATCGACAAAGAGGATCCTGGCCATACGGACTGTAACGGAATCTTAAAGACACTATCAGTGATTCATCGAAAAGATTGAAAATATTAGAAGTAATGAAGGACAAGTCTGTAAAAATAGCATATTGTTATTTTGCAACTGAAAACTTGAACCAAAAAGGAAGAAAGAGAAAACAGCAGTGGTCAAGATACGAAATCTCCATTCACGTCAGAGTGGGGTTGGGTTAGCGCAATGGTCATCTCGCGCTTCGCAACCACGTGGTCCCAGGTTCGACCTTTGGTGGGCCTGCATGACATGTGCATACGGTTGTCAGTCACTGCCTTCGCCTGGCCAGGTCTGTTTAAGGGGGTTTGTACTCCGTTTCATTCATGCTTCTAAAACTATGCTTTCTTCCCTGACGTGTAGATGATAATAAGAGTGAATGAAGTAACTTTGTGACAATAAAATGACACGATTTGTGATGTTTTGTTAATACTAATACCTCCTCCTCCATCACTAAGTCTGCTAAGCAAGTTTCCGTTAAGGACCGTAAGATAAAATATACATTATGTCTTATGGTGGCTTTCAAGTCTTGGCACTGTAGGGTATTGTTAGGATAGCTAGACTTTTTACAGACATGCAAAAAATTCTGATTTTTGATGATTTTTTCCATTTTTGATTAAGCGAATCAATGATAGATGTATGACACGTCGGGGACAACACGTGCAACTCATGTCACATTTCTGTGGAGTTCATACACAACAGTTGTTAAAGAATGCTTGTTGTAATTAAAATGCTTTATGACTATGTCTTGGTGTTTTTAAACTGTCAGATCACATGGAGACAACATTGTGTGTTTTGAATCAATCGGTGGGTTAGACATAATGTGTGTTTTGAAGTTTATAAATATACGTTAAAACGCTTGAATTTATGCGAAAATAGAGAGTGTCATCATAGTACGTCGGCATAGAGAATCTATCTTAAAATATTAAAAGAATAAGCAGTAATGATGGGAGAGGGTAAAACAAAATGGGAATTGATTATATTTGTAAATCAGGGACATGTGTGTATAATTTGTGAGCTGAGAATTACAAGTTCTAACTGACATTTTGGATTTTGTGAAGTAATAATATTTTTGAAATTACATTGCTAATTTAAAAAACTTATAAATTGTTTAGGTTTCAAAAATGTAATTTGTTACAGATTCACTTTGTCAAATCTCTATTGTTTTAATTTTTTTGTGACTTAAAACATTCAAATATCTCAAGATGACGAAAATGTCCTGTTACAACCTTGTAATTCCCAGCTTACAAATTTGCCATTAAACTAATTTAAAGGTAGGAAGGAAAATATCACCAAACAGTTAAACGTATAAAGTATTCAATATTCATCGGCCGGTCACATTTACTGAGTATTTGCAAAATACGTATTCGAGAAAGGCGGAGAAAACGGCTGTTTGAGAAATTTTGCGATTGAAAGTCCCCAACTGTTATTTAAAACCTATATTCAATTAAAACATGTGGAAAAATTGCCGAAATAAGTTCAATTTCAAAGAGTATTAACTACAGTCCAATGATTTAGATATGTGAAAAAAAGGATTGTTAAATCAAATATGTACTATGTTGGAAAACGAACTTTAAAAACCCAAAATACAAATTTCAATTGTAAAATAACAAATCCGATGCGCAAATTACGTCGTTATGTGATGCTGTGCGCCAAATAAGTCCATGTTGACAACGACAAAATAGCATGTCAACTTGTAAATAACAAATACGACGCGCAAATACGGCGTTAGGTGACGCGTTTGCGCAAATACGTCACTATGTGAAAACGACAAAATACCAATTCTACCGTGAACTGCAAAATATGTCGCACAAATACCTCACTATGTGACGCGGCGAATACTTCAAAATGCAGATACGATGCTATGGGCCTGCGCAGTATAGATTTTCGTCAAATACGTTGTTATGTGATGCGGATAATTTAACGTTTTGTAAATACGTCATAATTTTTTTTTTTTTTTTTTTTGGCTTTGAAGATTTTGCGATGTAAATTTGCCCCATACTGTTAATTAAAACATATATTTCAATTAAAACCTAGTGGAAAATCGCCGAAATAAGTTCAATTTCAAATATATTTAACTATCAGCTTCCAATTTATTTAGATATGTGAAAAAATGATGTTAAATAAAATATGTCACTATGTGAAAACGACAAAATAGCAATTTCAACTTGTAAATAACAAATACGACGCGCAAATACGTCGTTATGTGACGCGTTTGCGCAAATACGTCACTATGTGAAAACGACAAAATACCAATTCTACCGTGAACTGCAAAATATGTCGCACAAATACGTCACTATGTGACGCGGCGAATACTTCAAAATGCAGATACGATGCTATGGGCCTGCGCAGTATAGATTTTCGTCAAATACGTTGTTATGTGATGCGGATAATTTAACGTTTTGTAAATACGTCATAATTAGTTAATTAATATTTTACAAATTAAGCCACTTTTGAGGTTTAAAATTTGGTGAATATGTAGAATAGTAGAAAACAAACATATATGCCAAATTTCTCCAAAAAGTCCAAAATGTCGAATACGTCACTATGTGACGCGGCTGACGCTTTGTAGTATCATCTGGCAATTGAGTAGCACTGATGGCACCTCAAAAGTGTACACTAAACAGCTGATTGTGGTTTACACCAGTACAGAATAAACAAAGATCAATGATGTACATGTTTGAGGTCAAACTGTATAGTTCACTGTGCTCAATATTGCACTTCAAAATCTGAGACATTTGCAGGGAAAGGCATTTTTACAAGTTGGACGTTTTATACGCGCCCACAGAAAGACCAGGGTATGTTAGCACATCCATCTCAGTGACAAAGATAGCCAATACATGTTCTATGATTTTTCAGTGTTATGGATCACCAAATCACTGCTTATCCCTTTAATTACTGGATTAAAATGTTACTTTCAAGAGATTGTACAACTTTCTGATCATTTTAATGGCCAGTTCAACATCATTTACCAAAGTCACATGTTCGTTATTAATTACAAAAAATCCTAAAATGGCTGTTAGAATATATCAAAGAGCTTGAGTCTGTGGTCCTAAAAGTGGACATTTTCAACAAACAGACATGTGGAATGAAACCAGCTACCTGGACTTGTTATATTCTATGCTGTTGCAGCAATTGTGTGTTCCTAAGAATCCTTGTCTCATACACTGAGGAAAATATTAGTGATGCCTTAAACTGCTGCACCATGTATCTTCAGGATTGCACCAGAGAGAAGCTGATGAGGATAATACAGAGTGAGTCAAAGAAACTCAGCACTCTGATCACAGCTGTTTGAAAGTCTCATGAGGATAATACAGAGTGAGTCAAAGAAACTCAGGACTCTGATCACAGCTGTTTGAAAGTCTCATGAGGATAATACAGAGTGAGTCAAAGAAACTCAGGACTCTGATCACAGCTGTTTGAAAGTCTCATTTATTATTACAAATCCAGAATAAAACAAAAATGGCCACACACTTTTGTTTTTTTTTTTTTTTTTTTTTTTCCTAAGAATCCTTGTCTCATACACTGAGGAAAATATTAGTGATGCCTTAAACTGCTGCACCATGTATCTTCAGGATTGCACCAGAGAGAAGCTGATGAGGATAATACAGAGTGAGTCAAAGAAACTCAGCACTCTGATCACAGCTGTTTGAAAGTCTCATTTATTATTACAAATCCAGAATAAAACAAAAATGGCCACACACTTTTGACATCTAATTCTGATTATTTATTCCACTAACTTTGACCTGTGTAATTTTTACAAAATTTCATTGCAGGCAAATATGATTTTTCTTGAAAATCTAGTTTAACAGGTCTCTCTAAGGAGAATGGGCATATAGAGGACGCTATAACTAACAAATCATGACTTTTGTTGGACTATATGGCAAGATTCCCGCAATGGATTTTTAAAGGGGTAATAGCTCTTGCATGTCTGTACTGGTACGTATATCAGTTGTCAAAATTGTGTCACCACTGCTTAAAATTGGTCTCTAGATATGTAGTGTTTGTTCACAACAGTGTCAATACCCATTTCAGTGCTACTCTTCTGCATTGCAGTGCTACGTCTTCGTCACAGTTTAGGAGCTGTGCTGTGAACTTTTAATAGCGTATACATGTAAGAGTCTTAAGAAGACCCAAAAAGCTGATGGTTGCAATATCTTATGGTTTCCATCATTGCAGGTCGTCGTATCTCCCCTCCACTAGCATGCAGACTTTTCAATAACTTCTCTCAATGGCTCCCTCTGGGTTACAAAACATTGACTTCCTGACCTGTACTCTGCCACCAGGGTTCACATAACTTGTACTTCTCTGGTAGTATTTTGTAAACGTTTTGACTTGGCACACTGATAACTGTTCATAAAACATGACTGTGGTCCATAGTTTCGTATCTCACCATTTCTCAAAATGCTGTATATTTCTTCATACTATTTCTTCATTTCAAAGGGGAACTGCAAGCGACCTGTGATCATTTGCAACATAGGGATCCGGTGCACCTAATTGACTGTAGTTCAAGATATTAGGGGGCGTCTTTTTTCTCACCGGTCTATGACTGGTTTCCTTGCAGTCCCCTGTTGAACTATATTTAGCTCAGCGATCCTATTTTCTCCTTGTGATATTTGTGGGAAAATCGCTTTTGCCATTTACTACGATTAGGTTCAACCCCAGTTCTCTGTCCATTGGTTAGTACTGTCTCTGATGTCATTCTCAGGGTTGGAGTTTCTCCACAGTATTAATCTGTTTCAATTGACTGGTCATTTCGGTTATCTGGGTCCCTTTCAGGTTCGTAAGTCTGTGAATTTTTCTCAGGGATTTCCCTCAACAGTAGGCATCATGTATTGCCTGGTGACTGGTCTTTGGACACAATTGGAAGCTCCTTGAATATCTCCTTTGCAGGCTTGGTTTTGGTGGTGGGTATCACTGCTATTGCTGGAGCCAGTGATGCATTTGTGCTTTTCCTTGACATAGTCTTTTTCCCTTACGTTCCATTCCTTGTGCAGAATTGCAATAGGCCGCAAGCAAAATCTTCCCTCATTTGTGTGTGCCACCTGTCAACATAGTCCTACTGTAATTAAGCTGCAGTATCCGCTTGTCGGACAGGCCAAATTCCAAGTCACTTGGCATCGTGGATAACTAGCCGTGACATTAAGTAATACGGTGCAAAAGGTGTGGCCTCATGTTTGTTACATTGTAGGCATGTACGACTTTGTTGATGTTGTTGGTTTCAGTCTTCCGGTTGCTGTTAGTGTGCGTAACATTGGAAGGAGTGTCCTATTAAATCTCTCTCCACTTCCAATTAAAACCCTCAGGGTGATATGGTGTTGTGTGTGAGCTGGGGCCTTTTGTCCCAGTTCATGGACGGCCTTTTTGGGAACTAAACTCATGACAAAAATCTGCAGCTGGTCTTGCCTGCTGTGTTTTTCATCGGCTTGAGCAAATCTGGTAAGTGGTCCATCACGAAGGATGTACCTGTAACCCTCGCTTGGACTTCTACAAATATTAGAAATCATATAGAGTGGGTTTTACATCACCGGATGTCTCATGTTCATCCTTATGAATATAACGGGCGAAGGTACTCACTCCAGTAGCTTGGAGGATCCATGGATTCGCTTGATGTTAGGAGCTTAATTTTCAAACTACATCCGTCGCGGTTGTTGAACCGCTAGTGTCGTCTGCGTCCGGTTTGTGAATGGTGTAAAAGGTGACATAGTCACCAATGTGACATGGTCACAAGGGTCATCTGGGGCCACAAAGGTCACATGGTGTCACCAAGGTCACATGGGGTCCAAACCCGAGGTCAATTGGGTCACCGAGGTCATCACGAGGTCACATGGGTCCCAGTCACATGGGGAAGCACCCAAGTCCCATGGGGTCACCTGAGACACATGGGGTCACAGGGGGTCACCGAAGTAACATGGGGTCAACAGGTCACATGGGTCACCAAGGTCACATGGGTCCAAGTCACATGGTCACCAAGGTCACATGGGGTCACAAAGGTCACATGGGGGTCACCCGGGTCCCAAGGTCACACGGAGTCACCAAGGTCCCACATGGTTCCCCCAAGGTCAACAGGGTCACACAAGGTCAACGAGGTCACCAAGGTCCTGAGGTCACCAAGGTCACATGATGCACCCCACCCGCCCCCAAGTCGCACCCCCGCTGCCTCCTCCATGACCACACCCCACCGCCTCCCTGTTCGCACCCCACACCGACCGACCGACCCCCTCCCTGCCACAACCTATTTGTGAAGGGCCAAAGTCCTCACATGATTTCACCAGGTCACATGAGGTCACCAAGTCACATGATGTTACCAAGGTCACATGAGGTCACCAAGGTCACATAATGTGTCACCGGTCACCCCGCCCCTCGCACCCCCCCTTCCCCGTGCACCCCACTCCGACGCACACCACCCCACTCCTACGCAACACCACCCCCCACCCCAACGCACATCACCCGCCCCACCCCCCAACGCACATCACCCCACCCTCCCCGACGCACGTACCGCCATCAACCCAACCTCCCCGACGCACCCCCCTGCACCATCCCCAATGCCCCCCATCACTAACCCCCCCCGGCCCTCACCCCCCCCCCCCCCCTGTCCCCCCCCAACACACCACCCTTCCCCAACACTCCAACCTTACCCCATTCCATATATTCACCACAAGAGTGTGGTATTAGTTCTTTCATATATCAATGAATTTTGCATTTCCGATGCACCATTTTAGCGATACAGCAATTATGCATATTTAATTCGCTCATATTGCATACCTAAGCCGCATGTATCAGGAACGTTCAAATGGCAAAGAAGATTGCACCATAATGGGTTTTCGTGACGTGATAAGAAAATTTAACATATCTGATGTTACCGTTTCAAAATTAGCAATTACCGCTGATTTCTGCATATTAAATTTAAGCTCATTTCATACGTATTTGCCCGAAATCTGCCCAACATCTAATCAGTTTGAGAACTCTTTACACACCGCTTCCTTCCACCAAGTTACACAATTAACCCTTAAAACTACACTCCCCGATAATTGCACACAAGCTTGCGGGAAAGGGTTAACATGTTGACCTCCAAAGGTCCATTGAGGTCATCAAGGTCAATAGGTCACCACCACTTTCACCTAACCCGCCCCCTTTTCCACCAAGTTACATCATCTAGCCCTTACGGACTCATAGCGGCATTCAATTTATGAAGGGTTGAACAACATTTTTGGACCACATACCCACACACAGATACACAACCACAGACACACAGACATCCGACAAGTACTCCCTATTGCCTTCTGCAATTCCTTCAGACGACACAACAAATGCTTGATCAAAGCGGGTAGCCAATGTAGTTCCTTAAGGAGTGGAGCAGATGATTGTCTCCTATCCAGCCTAAACACGATCCTGGCAGCGCGGTTCTGAAGTGTTTGAAGTCTCTTCCTGTCTTTTGCAGCGATACCGTAAAGGAGGGAGTTTGCATACTCAGCTAGCGAGAAAGATTAATGACCTGGTGGGTGTTGGCAGCTCTCAGACAGTGATGAAATCGGCAAATCCTGTAAATTGTTACGTTGGTGGAAGTTACAGAATGAAATATAGACTTAACCTTTTCTTCGCCATTGTCACGATTCATCAAACACAACTCCCAAGTTCTTCAGAGTTGGAGATCGAGCGATGAGCTCTTTCCATTTTGATGGAAATATCAGGAAGCAGTCCGCTGTTATAACAAGATGACCGCAAATGAAGAACTCGGTTTTTATCATTGTTAGTTTTAAAACTAATTTTCCAGTCATCCATTGTGGCTGATTTCTGATAGCAAAGTGAAAGCTTTCAACTGACATGGTTCAATCCCTCCCCCTTTCCGTGGGATCAAAGATCACGACACTGTTACATCATCTGCATAAAGATGGTACTGATGTCATATTTGTCGGAGAATGGGGATCCAGCACACGTATATAGTATGAGAACAGGGGACTAGAGGAGCCTGGTGGAAGTCCAAAAAATAGTTGTTGTAAGAGAAGAGCAGGCATCGCCAATACCATACAACGGTAAGAGCGGTTTTTGTAAATACGACAAATCAGTCAAGAGCATACCACAAATCCCAAATGTGTGATGGAGCCGTTTCAATTCAACAATCAGTATGAGTGATATACAGTGTCGAACGCAGCGGAAAGGTCTAATAAAACCACTGCACGGCTGGTTTCATCCTGCATTTAGAAATCAGATTTTACACGAAGAAGAGCGGTTCTTCTGTGCTGTGGGATTCTCTGTATGGCGGATTGCAGAGGTTCTAGGAGCCCATGTGTCTTGAGATGGTCATGATTTGATTTACAAAACAACACTTTTTCAATGATCTTAGAAAAAGTGGGGCAATGTTCGACAAGGCCGTAGTTCAACACCTCTTTGTCGAGCGAAAGTGGTGACACAACCGCATAACGGAGCTTAGATGGGAAATATGCCTAGTCTTTAAAGAAACATAATGATTGATGTTACAGATTGAGCAAGAGTCTGAATGTTTTCCTTTAACAACCACATTGGAGAGTGTCTAAAGCACAAGATTATCAAAAATCTTTTAAACCAGCCTTCCAAATGTAGATTGTACAGTGACAACAATGAGGGCCCCCCCCCCTATTGAATTGATTTGAATGACAATTATTTTGAGAATGAACCTACAGAACCATGCATTGGTGAAGTATATTGCACAAAAATCAAATTTGTAAACAATTACAGGTGCATGGTGGTTATCTCAGTGAGGACACGTAACACACTATCTGTGTACATGTGTGTACAACAGTTCAACCCTCCAGGTTCTCATAATTGGTGCTCTATATTTACATGACACCAACACACTCAATCACTGTGATTAGAGGGTGTCAAAAATGCAACTTGGGTTATAGATGCTGCTTATTAGCGTATCCACAAAGTCAATTGGTAATGGCTGTGGTGGTGTCAGGATTATTCAAACTGAGTATAGCGATTTGGGGATTTGTGTATCCATGATACGACAGTCCTAATAGGGCCCAATTTGAGGAGGGGGCGGGATTGGGAACAGTCGGGGGTTTTTTCCACCCTACTCTTATTCGCCCCTGACTGCGATGTACATGTCCGTGTGACTTCGGACATGGGGGACCGACAGCTTAACGTCCCCTCCGAAGGACAACGCGATGCTTAATGGATCCATTTGGCCCATTCAGTGATTCTGCATTTAAATAAATAGCTGCGGCTACAGTTCAAATAAACCCCAGCAAGTGACCCGGGTACCGGGATTCAAATCCACAAATTTTTGGTAGTAAATTGCGCTACAGGCAGCACCCTAATCGCGAGGCCACGCTCTCCCACAATCAGCTAACATATGGACTGCTGAATGGTCATTTTGGAAAAATAATTAAACATGACTAGATTGAGCAGTATAGCGTCGGTTATTGAAACTGTATATGTGTGGGTCACATCAAAAGGGGGCACTTTGCAGGGACTGATTTTTGAATTTTGTCTTTCTTATGTAGATCATTTTAAGCATTTTTAAAATTGACACCGTAAGTCATCAAAATGGGTGAAAGACATTCACACTTTACAAGTGGAAAATGATCCTAAATTGTTATTGTGGATTTGAATCCGTTTGGGTGATGAGGGGAGTGTTGTTATTGTGGAAACCATCAAGTAGTTCATTAATTGCAGTAAATTTTGTGATCCAAAGAATGCCCCTTTATCCATTAATCAAAGAAGACATCACATTTGACTTTTATTATATAGTTCGGAAGCCAGTCTACCTGCATAGAAGGCACTTGAAGCTAAGTGGACTGTTGGGACACCTACTTCAAAACAATAATGACATAACAGGGACAGAGTTACATGGTCACCTAGGCAACTGATCAGAGGAACAGGTCTATATAGCCTTTAACTGGCCAGAATGCCTTCTTTTTGGTTCAATTAAGGAATGCCCCTTTAATTTGTTCAATGAATGATCTTCGAGTGCCCCTTTAACTTAGCAAATTAATGCTCCTTCATTAGGCAAATAACCCCCCATAATGATCATTTTAATCCATCAAAGAAGCACTATCACAACTGAGGATTTCTGTATTGTGTGTATATGTCATGTCTATGTAATGTAAGGCCTTCATGATGTATGGGACTTGAGTGTGATTTTTTTTTGAATCGGTATACGGTATGACCATTTCAACACAACACTGCATCTGATAAAAAAAAGAACATGAAGAAAAACAAAAATAGACCTAACCTTTTATCATGTGCATTCAGAACACTTGTGTTGACCCAGTACTGTCTTGACTGTACCCTGCACTGGTTGACAACTGCTGGTAGTGGAAAAGATGAATGTTGTTTTGGAGGTTGCAATGCCGCAACGGACAGTTTACATGAATATAGGGATTTACCACCCACGCACCGTCCAGTGAACCAAGGCCATACATACTTGTTTATGATGGGTAATTTATTATAAATTTTTTATATAATATTTATGATGAAAAAATTCGCCTTATCTCTGACCGGCGAATATTCATCATTACAACGGCTTTTGTCTGGCCTCCATGTGACCATATATGATATCCACAGCGATTTTGGTTCAAATGCTAAATCAATGACTCTCAAATCACCTTCGACGTCACTAGGAATGTCTTGAAAATGAAAAAGACTGTTTATTTCATCATTTTGCGTTGTTCGGTTACGCAGCTGAGGTCATTTTCATGCTACTCAGCCGTCCAGCATTTCTATTCAGTTTTTCCCGATTTTTCGCAAAACGGGCGCGTTCACTTTTTTAGGACTACTACAATGGTCTCTTTTGTCACTGATTTTCAAGGAACTTAGCATATCACGAAGTCATTTAGGGTTGGGTTGACGTTTGCAAAATAATGCACCCAGATGACGCCCAACTGAAACAATTATGATGCAAGACGACGATAATTAGAACTTTAATACTCTGTTTCTTCTAAAATCAAAGTGGGTGCTCGGTACTTGACGGTTTGTAATTGTAATTGAAGAGATACTCTTGTATTGTTTTATTAAGAGTAAAACGATTATAGTAGCGTAAAAAAATCCGTTTTCCTTGCCGCGATCATGCACGGCTTTGTTCTTTTATCCGACAAGCTGAGTACTAAAGGGGTTTTCTTTGAAATTGTAAATAGTAAAGGATCGGCATGCAACAACTTTCATATCGGCACGGAGTCAGTCAGTTACACGGATTTACTCTTACTGGCTGGTCGTACCGACCAGCAAAAAAGCATTAAGGACAGCGGTTGTAGATTACACTTTTGTGCATCTAATACATAGGATCATGTGTATTTTAATGCAGTTATTTTGGTAGCATTTTTGGTTTGGAAATATTTTTTAAAAGAGATGTGCTAATTGAATTTCTGATATGGAAGATGGATGCCATTTTACACTAACAATACAACATTCTAGCCACCACTAGGTTGTATACATGCTAATACTTGTAGTCGGCTTATCAACATGTAGAATTAAAGGTAAATGAAAACAAAATGATGGAATTATTACAAATGTAGTGTAGTATTCCATAATTACACTAAATATCATGACCCTCAAGTAATTACCCATCAAGTCATTGCAAATGTCATTAACGACCACCTGTTTCTCTCATCTGTGGGATTTCTGCCAAGGCCAGATAAAGCGCGCTAATTATATTTGGTTAGGGCTACCTGCATTTAAGATACCTATACGCACATAAAATGTGGTGATGATTTCAAGAAAGGAACTGGTAAACAACAAGATAGCAATTAACCTTCTACCAAGCTGAAGAAATTAAGATGTCCTAAGGCCCACTGTTTTTAACATCACGTAAAGGGGTTGAAGCAAAAAGCTTGGTAAACAAATCTTGAATGTAGGTTAATGAGGGTTATTTTGAAATAACGATCTGGAATAATTTATATTTCAAAGTCCAGAAAAAAGTCAACTTATCAAATTTTTAAGTTCCAACATGGTCCTATAATACTTGTGTGCAATATTACAATATTCTGCAAAATGATTCAAATAGATGATTGAAGCTGATTCAGTAGTTAAAGACACTATCAGTGATTTGACCCAATCAAAAATATTTGTAAATGTGCAAGAATAGCTTAAAAGTGAAGGATAAATCTTAGACTTCTCATTATTTTTTGCAACTGACAAAATTAACAGAAAGGAAGAAAACCCAGTGCCTCAAAAGTTAGGGACCCCATTTATGTGTTGCAGGAAGGTCATATGGACAGTATGACTAAGAATATCCAATTTATGCCTTAAGAGGGGACATGAGGAGGATTACAGGAAGAAGCGGCCCCAACTTTTTCTCGAACCGGTTTTTCATATTTGGAATGCTTACCAATGTATTAGATCACACTGAAGTGAATAAAGCCGAATACGCCGTTCTACGTAATAGATGAGATTTTAGTAGTTTATGTCGTGCACGACAGAAAGTCAAAGCATGGTTTTCTATTGGGGAAAGATACGATAGCAGCAAGTTTCAAAACAGGGTTTGCGGTTTCTTTTGCCCCGTTTGTCCAAATAAACCTTCGAAACGTTCTCGGGTAGGTTGTTTTGGTCTACAACGGATCCAGTGTGAAATTTGCAGAGAAATTGTACAAAAAAATATCCCTCCTGTCACTTTAAAGGGGCATTTCGTGAGCCACCAGCCTCGTCCCTCCGGACTTACCTAAAAAAAGGTGAGATTTTTTTATATCATCTGACCGATTAAACAGTAGTAATCCATGTGACCTTATCTTACGTAGCAAATGGTAGATCTGTAAGAAATTCGCAATTGTAGTTCTGTCCGTAAACGGCTCAGAAATTACAGCACAGCCTGTCTCCTGGGCCGTGGAAAACACGCAATTGTTCATAAAACACAAAACAGCAGCTCGGGATCAGCTCAAATTTTGTTGAATAAGCTTTTCTCAAAGGACATCTGGGTGAACAATGAATAAACAAAAAGTGCTGAAATCACGCGCGGAAATGCACCTTTAAATATAAAGGCTGATTTAGGTCTTAGCAATGTGAAGAGGGTAAATTTAGAAACCTGGAGTTATTATAGTATAAAATAACCCATGGTTAGGATACTTGTTAACAAACATGCAATAATCCTGATTTTTGATATTTTCTAATTTAGCAAAATCAATGATAGTGCCTTTTAATGATTAAAAATATTAAAATGCACAAAATACATAAATAGATCTACAACGAAACAAATTAAGATTATAGAATTACTTGGATGTGGTCCCGGGATGGTACCAAAAGTATTACACTAATCCGCAAGATTGGAGATTGAAATGTGATATTCATAAATATAGGCTGTGAGGAAACCAGGGACAGTCCAAAATGTCTGTCATAAAAAAAAAACTGTTATGTATTTAGCGCTTAAGAGAAAGCATTTTGCCTTTTATTCTGTATAATTAAATGTGGATATTAGTGGAGTTTGCCATTTGAAGTACATCGCTCAAAACCCATTTTTATTTAAATGTATTTGCTTCAAGAGTATTTAAAACGATTAAAAAGAGAGTGAATTAATTTATTGATGTATGTGTTGTTTTTGTTACTCAATGTGGTTGTAATCAATACAGCATAAATGAGAATCATAGAATTAAACTTCAGGGGGTATATGAGAATTTGCAATCCCAATAAAAATCCCATATATTGAAAAATTTGAATTTCTCCAAAAACAACAATTATAGCTCATCTTTGAAGAGGCCTTCTGTTCCGCAATGCGCTCACTTGCATAGAAATTGGTACATACTTTCAACAAGCATCTCTTCAGTTTTAGAAACTGTCATCAATGCAATAAGGTTAGAATATCTGTTACAGTTCTATGTTTAAACAACTTTGGGGTGAGCTATTATTGATGTAACACACAGCGGGGTGAAATCAGAAGGACGTAACTCAACAATAAAAGAAAAATTATTTAAAGAATTTCGTTAATTTTCTGTAATATGCTTTTGAGAAATGTGATGTTTAATATTTATACTAAGCAAATCTATTCATATCAAAATGTAAATATATTTTAAAGTCTATATAGAGTACTGTAAGCAAACATTATATAAACTTAGTAAATAAAGAAAACAATTTTGAAGTCTGAACAGCGAATTAAGATTTTTTTAAATATTTCTTTTAGTGTTGATTACGTCCTTTGATTATCAAACCCGCGAAGGTAGTTTCCTTTTCTGAAAAAAACAATCATTCAATCGATTGACTTACCAACACGAACAGACTCTGGGGAAGGTAATAATAATCATAACAATAAGATAGTTCTTAGTTAAGGCACAAAATCTTTCAAGAGGAACTCGGGCACTTAACTAGACAAAAATACAAATCAAAACAGATAGGAGCCATGAAACGCTGATGAAAAAAAGTGAGTTTTAAGCTGAATTGAAGACTTGGAGCTGGGGATTACAGCGCATACTGTTTGGAAGTGAATTCCAAACAGCCTGAAGCAGCAAAATGAAATGAGCGTTCACTGGTTGATTTAAGGTTGACCCGTGGATGTTTCAATCACGGAGTGAAAGTGATGGTGGGTAAGTGCAAAGCACAGAGACAAAGGGCAACAGCTCTGGACTTGATGAAATGGCGCTCGATAAAGCTTGTGTTATTATTATTATGGACAAATATAATGGCAAGGTGACCTTCGAAATGCTTGAAGGCAAAAACGCAAGTTTAAAAATTTTTTATGCAAAACTCCACGGGTAGCCAGTGAAGCTCAAAAAGGAAAGGAGTATATCCTAATATGGTGTGTTTTTCTTTCTTGAGAATTAGGCGGGCCAGCCACCATTTGGATGCGATGTAAACATGTCTGTTGATCGGAGTTAATTACCTGAAAAAATGGATACAAAAATAATAACGTGGTGATGAATCGAATTAACCAGTTCAAAGGTTGCTTTTTCAGATAGTAAGGTTAATTACCGGTTTACCCACCAAAGTCTGGTCCGCAGTCCAGAACCCCTTAGAAGTAAGGGAGTGTTAGTGGCCAAATACCAGAAACAAGAGAAGGAAAACCACAGTTCAAGGAATTTTCTCCAAGGTAAACTTACAAAAAATAATTATAATGGAGTGCACATCATAAAAAAGGATCCAGAGGTGACAGCGTTTTTTTTTGATGGTATTTATTGTCCCCGCCGAACGAAGTTCGGGACGGGGAGGGGGGACTATAAAATGGCTCCATACGTATGTCCGTATGGATGTCCGTGAATAAAAATGTTAACCCTGGAAACATTTGGTCAATCTTTTTTTTTTTTCTGGATGAGCTAGAGTAGCCAAACCTTGGGTATATTGTAGTGGGGAGGAAACCCCCCTACTAACCATGTAATTCAGACCCCAGGGTCCTCCCATCGGGTTCTGTCAGGGGGTGGGGGAATGTCCGGATGTATGTATGTCTGTTGAAAAAATGTTAACCCTGGAACTTTGTTAATATCTTTAAAAATATTTTTTTTCTTGGTGAGCTAATAGAGTAGCCAACTTGGGTATATTGTAGGTGGGGAAACCCCCCTACTACCAGGAATTCATTCCCCCAGGGTTCTCCACTAGTCTGTCAGGGGGGGTGGGGGAAAGGTCAAGGGAAAAAGTCCACATTACACAGAAATGCAAACATATGGACCATATTGTGTACCGATTTATCTGGAGTTCATGAGGGCTACGTGATGTAACTTGGTGGAAAAGAAGCGGTTGATGACCCCGTTCTCGCATATAGATTTGGGGTTGTTGTAAAATATGCTAATTAAGTATCAATTGCATTAATTATGAAATTTTCATGCAAGGCTTGTGTGCAAGTGTTCTGGAGTTCCGTATAAGCGTTATAATGATGAACTTGGTGAATGGAAAGAAGTGGGCTGAGAAGAAGTCTCACATGATAAAGATTTTGGGCGTATTTCGGGTAGGTAAATTAAATATGCAAAATGAGTAATTGATATGCAAATATCAACAACGTCAATGCGAGGTGGAGGGGGGCAAAGTATACCACAACCAAAGGTATTACAATATGTAGTACCCATGTTTCATTGAAAGGTATTCTTTTTAGTTTTGGTGGTGACAAATGGTCAGTCTTTTGGGTTTGCCCAGCTGTTTACATTTCTTAGAAAGGTGAAAATACGATGTTGTGCCCATTGCTAGACCTCGTTTGGTCCCAAATTCAATGTGGGACATATTTTTCTCAAAAAACTAGTGTTGCCACACATTAAATAAATTATCAGATTTTTATAAATTTAGTGAATTTCAGGATTTTTGCATGATGAATTTAAGATTTCTGGAGAATTTCACAAAACGGTAACAATTTTTTTCGAGCTAGCTAGTGGTGGCCAAATTAAGAGGGAACGTGCAAGTTTTAGCGTCACTAGTGATCACAACATTCGGAGGAGACATATTTTACGCATTGCGTAAATAGAGTTCGCCTTGTTTAGAATATAATAAAATTGAAAAATCATTGTAAAAACCACTGACCAAACATTGAAAAAAAGACCTCGATAATAGTCATTGCTGGTGCAGAAAGTTAAATGGTTGTGATATGTTGAAAAAATTGTCTGATTTATTCTGTGGGATGCACAATGACTAGAGGGGACTATGAACAAGTGGCTTTCAATGTTAATGATGGTCAAAGGTTGCATTCTGTAGTCAAAGGTTCACCATGAATGCGCTAAAAGTCTTGTGGGATTTACTTGAAAGGGCGTGTTCCGGATCGTCTTTGGGGCACCACCTGGATTTACCGACAGTAGTATCGATTTTGATATCAGATGAATGGGCCTGTATTTTTCTCATTGTCGTCTGAAATTTGAACCCTCAAATTCCATTTTCATTCCCAAGATATAACCGAAAACCACCGTTTTAGTGGTGAACCTCAATATTAGCACAGTATTGACATAGGGCTTGCAACATGCCATTATGGCGTATACCATCAAAACCTCAAGTTTGTTTTCCCCAAAGAGTACTGTGATTGGGTGTTGTAGTGCAAGGCAGGGCTCTCATATCAAGTAGAGAATACAATAACATTAACATCGGAAGAAAACGCACCTTTAATGTTAAACTTTAATATTTGAAGTATCCTTTAAGTTCAATTGGATCCAGCTGTGATCATAGATACGGGGATACTGTCATAATAGGTAATACAGTCAAAGGTCAACAAGGTCCAATATGATCTGGGCAGCTGGAATTAACCTTTTCAAGTGTTAAATGTTAACATATGCAACTCATTTGAAAATGATCATTGATTATCATAAAACAATGTTACACCAGAGGTTCTATAACTTTAGTAGCAGTGTGAGAATAGAGGAAAGACTTAGTTGGAGGGTAATGGTTGATGCACTCTTGAGCTGTTATCACTCTGGCTAGTAAAGTCTCAATTCCTATGGCAGAGTTAATTCACCAAACATTTAGAAAATACACCCCAGAGGTTTTTGGGTATGATATAAGATACAGACCACACAGGTCAGTTCATGTCAATGTATTGACAAGTACAACCCACTGAACTGTTGTCCTTGGTAGATGAGCTTATTGTAAATCATAGTAGGTGTTAGCAGGGTACTTCTCTGTTAAGCCCCCTGGGAACCATGGCCATTTTGATTGGCTAATTCATAAATTAATGTGTAATAGCCAATCCAAGACAGGGGTAAGAGAGCTTCATGGAAGGTCTACTTTGATTGGTTATTCAAGGGTATGTCATGTAATGAACCAATCCGGCAATCGTAAATAGGGGTGGTAGATATCAGGGGTCATACTGTCATGCAATACTCAGAGAACATGTGCACACCAAAAAGAGATCATTTAAGAGAAGCTTACCTGCCGATTAACAACAACAGGATGGAAATTGCACTGCTCTTCGTACTCTTTTGCCCAGGTCTTATGGTGCAAAAATTTAGAAACCGGATGAAAAAAACCTGATGCGTTATCCCTGGATGATTGCATAGAGTTGAATTGTATTAATTGCCGTTGTGTGCACCTGGTTGCACTAATTCAGGCATATTAATGCGTAACAATAAAAAATTAACATTTTAGCAATGACTTGGTTTGGAAAATAATTTTGAGCCAAAAACCTGAAAATGGGCAAAATGGACATACCAGAATTA
>JAMKCH010016049.1:0-57356 GCA_023653785.1 Ophioderma brevispina
ATCATTAGATAGCCGGAAATCTATGTAGATAGCTGGAAGTGTTATCTTGTGTAAATAGCTAGCTGGAATTGCTATAATATCATGTGATAGCAGAAATGTTATCTCAGGTAGATAGCAGTAAGTGCTATCTCATGTAGATAGCAGTAAGTGTGCTTCTCATGTAGATCACATGAAGTGCTATCTCATGTAGAGAACATGCAGTGCATCATCTCATCAAGTAATACAGGAATGCTAATCTCATTAGATAACGGTCGAAGTGCTATCTCATGTAGATAGCAGGAAGTGCTATCTCAAGTAGATCGCAGAGCTATCTGAAGTGGAAAGCAGTAGCTTTCTTCAATCTCTAATTAAGTTATAGGTATATCAAACAATGTTAAAAACTTTCGAGTGAATAAGCGTGCAGAAAGAAAAAAGGCAACTGCTTTCTAGCCGAGGTTAAACACATTTTTTGGGAAGAAAAACGGAAGAAAGACAAAATGGCGTAAAAAGAAGTGACTATGGACCGGTCAAATTAGAACAATGATCGTTACCCAAAACTAATTGCAAAAATAAAAAAATAACTCTCCTCCAGATTGAATTGAAGAATATCTTTTAAGAAACACCATATCGAAAGTTAACCAAAATCAAAGTAGGGAATAATTGTATTTTGGTGGGTAGGTTTATAATGTGTCAAAATACGAAAGGGTATAAAAACGCGTGTTTTGGTGGTGAAAGATCTACCAACAGTTTAGGTTCGTCATCGTCAAGGTTTCAAAAGAGGTATAGTTTGCCATGCGGGTGTAGTTCAATAGTTGAGTTAAAATAGGTTCAATGTCACACCCAATCGGGGTATTTCAGATAGGCCTATATCTGGTCGTTATTATAAAATGGTGTCAAAATTGGTCGGCTCGTTTCGTTGTATTGTTGCAGAATGTGACTGGCGGGCTAAATGGTCTATGGGCAAAGTCACTACATATCATGCTTGTATATTCATAATAGAACTGTCGAACAAGTATTTATGTATTAATGTAGTGGGAACAATGAACAAATACAACCATAACCAGTTCAACCAAATCGGACCATTCTGTAAAGTTTCCACTATTGTCTAAAAACTATAGGTCATCGATAGGGACAAACTATATACCTTTTAAACCTTATAGGAGAACCCAGGAAATTAGTACATCTTTAAATCTTTCGAACCATTCCAATTTTTTACCCCTGTACAAACGTTTCACCCTTTTTCATACATGTTCCACAGGTAGTTTTAGTAACCGTTTGATATATATTTTGGTTCAATTTTACAGTATATATTACCACCAAATGGGGCCTTTTGCAATTTGGGTGCAAATCATAAATATATTGGACTATAGGAAAACAGACCATTTACCTAATGTACCTATTTTGTAAAATGCACACATTGTCGCTCGTTTTGATATAATTTGTAGAAACTTTTCTTATACACTTTCAAGAAAAACCAATAGCGGCCTACTTAAACTTACGGAGAATTCTACAGACTTATCCCTCTTCAGCTATTCCTGACAAGTTTAATTTTGACTTTTATGGCGGATTATTGATTAGTGTCTTTGCTTGAACGCAGCCTATGCTACTACCCCTGATAAAAAATGTGGTGTATAGCGATTATAAAACCTAAGCCACACAGTATCTATGATAGAATCAGAAGTGCGATTTTGAACAAACTATAGTCATGAATATTTGATTTTCATAATCTGACGCATGGGATATCCTGTGCCTAACGAGTGATATACGAAGGAATGACGCACGATTCGAATCAACTGGGGCTTTATGTACTCAGAACATTTGTGTATCATCTAGCATGTCATGGAGATCAAGTCAACTTAAATGGATTTGCTACGATAATTCAAAAAATAAAATTTGGATGCATGAACAATGACATGAGGAAAAAAAACCGATAAACCTTCACCGTCTGGGTCTTGTTTTGCCCTCGACGTCTGCTCTAAAAAATATATATGTCGCCATCAACGAACAGCATGGTCCATGGCCAGCATGCGGGAAAAGGTCAAAAGTCGAATCATCTAAATTCGCAACCAGCTGAACACATTTTTATCATGTTTTGTGTGTGTCTGATGTTTGGAGAGTGAACATGTTTAAGTCAGGCTTTTAATTTAATAAATTAAGTTTAATCGGTACTTAGAAACACTCTCTCTCTTGTAGATACTAAATTCAGTTAAAACTGTAAGGGAAAAAAAAACGAAGAATTATCACGGTTCGCAGGTCGTGTCATAAATAACAAGCGATTAAATGACGCAATAGTCCACGGGATTCTGATGTATCCAAGGGATACTCAAATCCATATCCTTTTTTTGAGATGTGTCGCGGACTTTGGTCCAATCAATAGAGCCCACAATACGGTGAAGTGCGCAATCGTGCCGGGCAATTGTGGGACTTTGTGTGATTTACAATCAATACATCATCACATGAACCGAAATATGGTGAAGTGCGTAATCGCGGGGGACTTACATAAAACAAATACATGTATTAATACAGAAAAAAATAGCGTTAGAGATTTTATATATATCTATATATTTTTGAGATATATGTAGATATATATATAGATATAATATAGATAGATAGATATCGATAGATATTAGATAGAAGAGAATATATAAAAGAAAGGATAAGTAAAGACTATGGCGGAAAGAGGGATTCGCACCGCGACCCCTCTGATGCGAGAGACCAGTGCCAAATATATATATATCTATATATATATATATATATTATATTTTTTATATTATATATATATATACTATCTATATATATATCTATATATAATGCAATCACTAGGGGGGATCATCGGTCTCTCTCTCCTCTCTCTCTCTCTTCCACTAAACGACAGTAAAGAATCCATTGGCTGCAGCGGAATTTAACGGCGCCTCTGGAATGCGAGACCAGTGCAATATCTATATCTCAATATATCTCTCTCTATCCATCGCTCCTCTCTCTCTCTCTCTCTACTCTATACTATATATATTTAAAGTGGGCGAAACGGGGTTTTCCTAACGGAACCCTGCAATCAAGCTCTGATTTTTCCCTTTGACGAAACTTACTTTTTTTATTATACATATTTAGATCCTCTCTTGGGTCTAAGAACTAACAAGTTCTTCTAAAAATCGGGGGGAGCCCTCTTGGCTCTAGAGAAATCATGACCCTTAATGAGTAGCATTTATAATATTTTTATTAAAAGTACGAATGGTTTATGGTTTAACGAATAGACATGCACAGTTGATAAAGAGAAATGGACGATATTGTTTTTCGTGCGATTTGATTTAAGATAGTTATACCCAAAATCGAAAATGCTAATTATAAAACACACTGGTATTTAGTAGGTTGATAAAGAGCACGCAGCTAGCAAGACTCGTCTTTCATAAGGATGACACATAAATGGTGTTTTATTTAGTTACATTTAAAGGATTCACAGAATAAAGCATCTGTGAAACTATACATTATATAAATTGTCTTATGATATTCGTCACGCACGAAGAACTAAAGGTTACTTTTCAGTGAAAATTCTATTTTTTATTTTGTTATATTTAAAATAGTAAAATTCTAGTATTTAAAATAGTAAAGTACAGGGGGAAAGAACTGCGTCCCTCTACATGCAATAACGCTCGTTTTTTAGCATCTATGCACATTGTGAAAAGTTCTGGGATATACAAGTGTACATTCAGCAATCTGTTCCTTCAAGCGATAGATAGATCGATAGCGACGTATGGTAATTGGGGTAATTGTAGTTGAGTGAGATGGAGGTCTGGAGAGCTTCAATCTATTACTATAAAGATCGAACTTCGCCATGTGTTTTTCCTGGAGGCGACATGTTGACCCAGGAGTTCGCCATGTTGAATGTGTACCCTTTTCAGGTAATTACCCTTCCCATCGTGTCTCTCGATGCTCGTTTTAATGTATTCCAAACTGATGATAGATGATTAGATTTCATTGAGATTGCCAAAGAAACGTGTTGTAAACATAGTTAAACATGTCTAAAACGTAGTAGATGGCAGTATTGAATTCCCGTGGTTGACAAAGAGTAGTACGTTAATTGTGGGTTACCGTAATCTAGGGGTACGAGGTACATTCATGTTCGTGGCGTAATTACCCATGGTCCTTCGAGTTTTGACCTTTGTGCTATTTCCTATTTAAATTCTTTATTCTTGTGGAGAAAAGCGAACAAAAGAGGCCTACTGTAAACATTCAAGAGTGATTTATACTAAGTATTTTAAAATCATTGAAAGACTTCTATGATCTCCACGTGTGTTATTTGACGGGCAAATTTCGTGACCTTTTTTTGTTCTCGCTTAAAATCGTGATCGCCTGGGCGAGTTTGACCTCTTTGATATTTATTTCTAAAATTATTTATTTTATTTGGAAAACAAAAAAATAAAGAGGTAGAAAGATACCTAATATATCAGTTGAACATACGTTTAAGCTTATTTTTTGTATTCATTAATTAGCATCATGATCATTAACGTATTTTTCGGAAGAAAAACTAATTGGGACCTTCCGCCGGACTATACAGAAGGCTGAATGGACACTCGCGCACTTATCTATGCACTGGCGTCCTTGGTATAATGTGTACTGCATGGGGCTGGGAGTCGAATGACAATGACATAAACATTTTAGGCCTGAAGTAAATATTTAGCGATACTATGAGCTTATTAGCGCGAAGAAAGCCCAGGGCTGGTTACAACTTGCAGTGGCAGGCAATTAAAGGGGATGGCCCGATTCTAAGTATATAAAGATTTAAATTTTGATAGAATGACCCCCGTGGGGGGGGGGTCTCAACACAATGGACCATACGGGATGTGCCACAGAAATCGGTCCTTTCACCTTCTGGTATATCAATGATCCTTTTTTCATGCAATTTTGGTTATAGCACTGGGTCGGGTTTTTTTTCTCCAAATTTTATCATGGCCGATTTTTTATAAAGATTTAATTTGTAGATTTGCTCGTCAGGGTGGTTCTCCAACACCAAAGACCATTCGGGGTCGTGCAACGACACCTCGGTCCCATTTTTCAGACTCTGGTATTTCAATTTTTCATGTCAATTATTTTTTGGTTATAGCAATGGGTGTTCTTTTTCAAGGTTTCTAAAATTTGTTGGAAAAATTAGTCAAATTTTGCTCAATCAGAGAACGTTTCTAAAAATTGTTGGGAAATTAGTCAATTTTTCAATCGGAGCAAAAAATTTGCTTAAAATAAAATTGATTTCTTTAAAACATTCCAAAACATGGCAAGTGGGTTAAATTGGCCCCTAAATATCCAGCTGACTATAGGTTTGGTCCCTTTTTTGGAAAATAGCTATGGGTCCTATTCCAGCTCGCGGAGGCACGTCCCTACCCAAACCAAACCCGGGGAAATGCCTTAACCCTCACCCAATCCGGTAAAAGTTTCTGCCGATTATTTCAATCCGTTTTGATTTTTGATTGTTGAGAGTAGGTGAGAGCTAGAAACATTTCCGTACGTGTTGGCCCAAATACCGTGACTTTCACCAAAAAAAAAATAACAAAAACAAAACAAAACACGAGGGCTTGAATCAGAGCAATATTTGGCAATAGTAGCCTGGAGCATCCAATATGCAAAATCCAAAGAACGTGAATCGTAGATATGGTTGGGCATGTCAGTAGACTTAGTGTAATCATGAATGATACCCGTAATTACCAAACCAAAGCTAACGAGAATTTTTTAAAATAATTCTTTGACTAATCAAAATTGACATTATACATATCTTCAAATTTGTAGGTCTAATGCCAAAAATCAAGGTTGTTATCTATTGTTAGGCGATAGTCCCCAAGTTTGCATTTCTAATTTATGTCCGTTTCAATGTCCACACGCGTGTTATATAGTGTGTGAAGGCATATCAAACATGATTTTTGCAGAGGATTTTGCAGGGTTTTTGATAATAATCCCCCTTTCAGCATCGTTGTCACCAAAGACACCCATTTAAAACAAAAATCACCAAAGCCCAATTTTTGAAAATTTTACCACTGTCACCCAAGGCCCCTATTTAGTTGGCAGAGAAAATTTGAAAATTCACCAAAAACCTTCAGTTTTTTGTAGAAAATTTTCGCAAAAATCTTTACCCAAAGACCCTCATTTTTTCGAAAATGTTGCCAATTATCACTTCTGAAAAGCCCACATTTTGGGCAATTTGGCTGTTAGACCACTATTTTTCAGTCCTCTGTCAACCAATGCAAGGGGGGGATCCCGGATTTGATAAACGTCAAAATTACCGGGGGATGAAGGCTGAAACTTTGCCAAAATGGGCTGATTTTTTGCAAGATTTTGCAGAATTACCGGGAGGCGCGCGCCCCCTCCGCGCCCCCTCCTAGATCCGCGCCTGCAATGCCCAGGGTTTGGAAGCGCGAAGAGCCTTACCCCATATCCTTTAGAGGTGAGTGCCCCCGGAACAATTGTACACCAAAAAATTTTGCTTATTTTTTTCCAACGTTTTTTTACATTTCAGTCTGAAAATAGCTTCAAATGGCTATTTGATTGAATTTTGCAGAAAAACGAAAGCGCACTAAAAAATTTAAATTCACCGTATGAAAATATGGGTTTAAGGCTGACTGCCTTTCAAAGCTTGGGCAGTCAGTGACAAAGAATGTGGCCAAAAAGGGTTTTTCTTGGGTGTGAAAGGCAGCCAGATTGCCCCTAAATACAGGGTGATTGGTGCCAAATTTTAGGAGGAAACTGGAGAAAATCTGGAGAGAAAAATATTATATTTACAATTATAGAAGACGGATCAAACTGGGTTTGTGACACGCTCCATGTCAAATCAGCTAGCGGTTGCCCGCGCGAAGGCGGGGGCCAAACGCTAGTGGTATAATCCCTTGGATAAAATTCGAATACCTGGAGTCATCTGAGTCATAATCGTGTCAAAATAGGCTATCCTCACCCTCCCTCGGAATACTGGAGTGAAAGATTTACTACTGTGTGAATAGGAAAAGATCAAATTAGATCTAAGAGCAGCCCTAATCCTTTTACAAATCAATTCCAACTCGTTATATGTTGTGCACATTTGATATTCTCTCCAATCACCTTTCAAGAAAATTTTAACCATCATGTACAAAGCTGTGTGAAAGAATTTTCGTAGAAGTATATTCTCCATAATAACTCCAATGTAAGGTTCACTCAGATTTGGGGAGTAAGTGCAAAAACTGGAGCAAATACCCGGATGTGCGAACGACAGAATACGCTGACACGTTGTGACAGCAGCCTGCAACTGCAGCTGGCAGTGACCCGTTTCATATAATCTTAAGTTACTCGAGGACGTCTCTACATACACATTCAGCTGTCAAAATGTAGCATTTTCATAGCTATGCTTGTCAATTGACACTTGACCCGTACACGCACTGCGTACTATTGACTTATTTTTACGTTGAACTTGAAGCGCTCACCACGTCTACCGCTTTGCTACGTTTCACGCTCGCCTGCCACCTTGTGTTGCATCGCGTGCAATCTCGTTGCGTATGATTCATTGTTGCGTTCAACATGTTTCAACTGATTTTGTTCGATGGTTGTCACTGCCACTGATTGGTTGCCATGCTTTCTTGCTGTATTTAAGCTGTAAAGTATCGCCCTAAAATTGGTTAAAGATGACCGTCCTAAAGATTACAGCTGTTTAAGAATGAGAATAAGTATGATTTGGGAACTTACTCTCTTTCCAACGATTGAAACCGTTGACACCATTATTTGCTTGGAAGACCTCGGCTCTGGCCTCGTTCTTCCCCTTGAATAATGGTATTGCCTTTGTTTCAATTCGTCGCAAAGAGAGTACTTTACCAGGTTCCTAAAATCATACCTTTATTCTCTAATTATATGGCTGAGGTTAATTTGGACTGCACCTCATTACGACCAATCTATTCATACGAAGTGTTGAAAATACAAATCTTTTGTGCTCATGGTACGAGCACTCCGTCAAATAAACAACAGTGGATGTGTACTTTCCCAGATTATGCCGATAGTCCATTCGTCCAACTGCAGATATCGCCGAATCGGACATCCGGGCATTTGCACAACAGCTTAGCAACAATGTTCGTAAAAACAATCATTCGATACTCACTGAAAGCGTATGTCTCGGCGATGTGCAGTTATCGTATTTTTTGATTTTGCGCCACTTGTTTTCACCATGATACTGGTGTAGTAGGGCCAAACTTGTGTCTAGGTACCATCCTACAATTAGGCTAAACTTGAGCACGAAATCCTGGTACTTCTTCACGTCGCTGTGCACTGACTCGTTCTTGATCTTAAGTACTTGGTAGAATTTATGCTTGTAAGTACCCACACAACACTACCTGACTTGTTAGTTTCTTTATAATCTTCGTTTATATTCTTCATGCTCATGGCAATTAAGAACGCTAAAAGAACGGTACGAACTGTAGAAATCCCATGGATTTGTGCACGATAAAACGTTCGAACACCCTGTCATGGCATCCTCCATAGGCAACAATTCTAGGGGGCGCTCTACACAAATTGCCCGATAGAGCGGGACGCAACTACACCCGAGGATTTCACAAGTTAAGCTCTATACCAAATGGCACCAACCAGGGGATTTCCTGGGCTTTCCCTGTTTGTTTTTTCACCGCATGACGGCGATGTGAGTCAGTCCACTCCCGGCCATAATGATAGCTACTAAGTTACATGATCTGAGAAATGCCGTTCAAGTAATGTATGGCACCACATTGTTAATTAACCGATCCCGAGGATTATGTGACCAAAATTTTAATTTTCAAGATCCAGTTTCTCCGTTAAACTTCCTTGTCAGATTTTATTTCGGTGCTAAAACACATCCGTTAGGTCAGCACTGAGGTCATTGAAGCAGGGATCGGCATTAATTCCATTATTCTCGGCCACATCCTTCAACTGCATTTCTTCCATTGAGGCGGCCGAATTCATCGGTGGTGGCACATTACGAAATTCTTAACCTTAAAATTCATAATTACTACTTCTGAGGTACAAAAATTCAGGGAAATCCTTCCTATAATTCCAACCATGTCACGATAACTGGTCAAGACACACAGATCGACTCTGTTCTTAGTGGATATACCCACTAACACAGAGGAAGGTGTATTGAAACCACTGCACACATCTCTTCATTAGCGTGTGGACACCCCACCATACAATATCTGAGTCCACTTAGTCAATATCAAAGGGAATGATACCACATAAAAAAAAAATCCAAATGCAGAACATTTTTTGGTGCATTTTTCGTAGTGGGCTGTGAGCTGTGGGCTGTGGCCATAAACAAAGGTTAACAATTTGCTCATTTCTCACATTATGCATTTGATGACTGAACTTCATACTGGTCAGAAGAACCAGTGGCCCAAGGCTCAGATGGGCGGTTCAACAAAGTGACCTCTGATAACCCATATGTGACCTTTGACCCCATTTGTGAAAATCTGTGGGCTATGGCCATAAACAAAGGTAACAATAATATTTGCTCATTCTCATATATGCAATGGACTGATTTAATCAATACGTGCGTCAATTAGGATTCCTTTGGGGAAACTAACCCAAGGGACGATTTCTGGCGTTCTGTCCCATTGAAAAATAGCCGTTTTTGCCATAAAAATCTTTGATAACAAATTAAATATCTTACCAACCAATTTAGTTCCGTAGAGAAAAGTATTTAAGTATTGCCTTTTTATTAAACGTTGGGCTATTCCATGTCAACACTTCGAAAGATGTGACACCGCCGCATGTCATGGATTTTTTTCCTTTTGGTGTGATGATAGATATTGATGAGAAATGAAACTTCCCGAAATTTTGAGCTTCAGACCGCCCTTCGTTTTCCCACAGGACGCATTCAGAAATTTACGGGGGGGTTGCCATCAAAATGCTTGCTGCGATGCGAAAGAAAATTTTGAGAGGGCCATAAACTTCTAAAGGAACCCTCCCTAACTTTGAAATTCAGATCTGGGGAATTTTTATGGTGTAGAATTCAAATCTCTGGCATCAAAAATGTGATAGACCCTTTACTTTTAAAGTTATTGGGGTGTAAAAATGCACTAGTCTTTCATCTGGGACCAAGTTCGAGGGGTCAGAACGCCGTACAGTAACAATATTTTTAATGTCCATTTCTTTTTAAATGAGAGTCACACTACAGGGTCTTTACCAGGATAATATATAATCATGCATATTAAGAGAATAAGGGAGTTACAGCCTATTGAAAATCCGAATTTGCTTTTTGACATATATTGGCCCCCCTGAAAATCAATGTGGACATACGACATCACCCCTCTTACTTCATATTTGTTGAAGATCATCATCAAAGACCTATTCTCGAAAGAACCCGCTTGGTGACTGATGTCTTCTTTTTCCCACAAGAAGAAACTTTTGCTGATATCCCCATAGCAAGTATATGGTGATATTAACACTGTGCATGTAAATGACCTCTGGGTCCAGTATACTTTGTGTGGTAACGTGGGTGTGTATTTTGTTGTGAGAAAAATTAAAGGACACCCCAAGCTAGTTCTTTCACGAAAGTTGTTTAATGATATCTCTTCAACATATTGAAGTAGAGGGGTGGTAGGTGTGAAGGCCAACATTGTTTCAGGGGGAGTCAAAAATGTGTGAAAAAAAGTACAATTACCATTTACAGGGGCTAGTACCCATTATTACTTTTCTAATGTGGTTCATACTTGTTTATTGGTAAAGTTTGTACTATGTAACTCTGATTGACCAAAAGATGGAAGTAAAATTTTTTACTTTTGGAGTTATGACCCCCCAGACTTGGCCCCGATTGAACAAAGGTGCATATTTAGGCCTCATAACTCTCAAAGTAAACAGGCTATGAACTTCCTGATGCCAGTTGAATTCTACACCAAAATAGTGACCCTTAGTAGTGATTTTCAAAGTTGTGTGGTGCTCAATTACTAATCTGTGACCCTCTCAAAATTGTCCTTCTCCACATGTGGCGGCCGTTGATGGGACCCCCCCTAAATTTTCCA
Organism: Ophioderma brevispina; assembly: GCA_023653785.1. Classification (NCBI taxonomy): domain Eukaryota; kingdom Metazoa; phylum Echinodermata; class Ophiuroidea; order Amphilepidida; family Ophiodermatidae; genus Ophioderma; species Ophioderma brevispina. The sequence continues at coordinate 10,965 of JAMKCH010016049.1, forward strand.
ATTGCTTCTAGGCGGGAAAAAACGAAAATAGGACTAGACGCTAAAAAATTCAGGATATTTCATATCTAATCAATGTTACCCCATATTTAAAGCGGAAACATTTCAGGGAGTGCATGAGGTGCACATTCGAATCGTTGGACATGAATGGCCGTTTCTAATTTGCATTCAGTTCAGGGGAAGTTGCGTTTCTACGTACAAAACCGGTGTTAATGCGTGGAGGTAGTGCTTTTCAATAGAAAAATGGCATTTTTTGCCATAAGATCACCTTATCATAAAAAGTTCAAATATCATTCGGTATAATTTAGTTTCCCTACAGGAACAAGAAAGTATTTCAAGTTGTCGCTTCTATTAAACATTAATAAGTTTGAATCGTTCCCAGGCATAGGTCTAACATGTAAACAGATTTTTAAAATTCGCCTTGTTTTGTCTACAATAATCAAACTGCCTAAAATCATGACATTTTAATCAGGGTAGTTGTTGAAAAAAGGCTGTTGGGATCCAAAGGGATCCAAACGATGAAAAGGAATAATAATGAATGAGTTTCTAAAAGGTGCATCATCGCGAATTCATCCTTGTGACCACTCCTTAATATTTGAAATGGTCCTTAATGATCAAAACGGGCCTTTATTCTTATATTAAATGTCTAGATTAGTGATTAAAAAGACAATTCTACAATTACATCTAGTCTGAGTGTTGGCCTATTTGATTTACATACGTATGAAATATTGTTACAATATTGCCAAACAGGTCGAACGCTTTATTGACCACCAGCCGAAAATCTTCAATACATAATTGTAAGTTAAAACTCACGTTCATTCCCTAATGGTAAATTCAATTAGGGGAAGCAGAAATGTTAAAGTTTTCAAGAAAGGGAGGAAGGTTCATAAAAAAAAAAAACCAATCCCCACCGGGGTCGCACTTGGTCCCTCTGTATCCCGAATCTCTGTCTTCCCCGCTGAACAATGGACGAACGAAAAAACCTGTTTGTGTTTTTTAATCTGATTTTATTATAAGATATCAGTAGGATTTACCATCTGTGCGGTATTCATCACTACCCCCGAGAACTGTGTGCTGTCACTGTCTTGGACAACGGATTCAATGACTATCGTAGCATTAGAACGGATCAAGATTTTGAGTGAATACCGTGCGATTTGTAAACTAAAATGACTACCATTTGATTGTTTCCATCATGTTCCTCTATGATTACCGTGGGTCAGACAATTTTAAATATGATGGAATAGAATATAATAGACATGGTGTATTAAAAACCTGCCAATTACTTAGGGTAGTGAAATGGTGGTTAACACGCCGTAGTATTTTTTAGAACACACAACACGAAAAGCCATGCGTGAGCCCTATGACACATAATTTCGTGCAATATTTGTACGATGAGCCACAAAAGGAGGGTCTATAGATGTGTTAAGATAAATCGTAATTATGTTGGTACAATTTTGGATGGGTTTTAAGTTTTCATTAAATTCAAGGACATTTTCTGGTGCACTACCTGTTGATGTGTATTTAAAATATGGTTGAATTGAAAAAGTCACAGATACCCAATGCATTTATTTTATCCCTAGTTTGGTCCAAATTTTGGTATAAAATAGCCATAAAGTTGAACAATATTTCATATTCATCCATTCCATTTGTACATGCCGAAATTGTGCCATATTGGTTAAGCAATAAAAGGAAACATGATGCAGAAGTTTGATTACAGCTTCGCTTATAGCGTGTACAAAATGTGATAATGTGCTGACAAATGGCCGAAAAATTGTGCAAGGACAAAATCGGGTAATTCAGTCCCAGGCACTCGCGGTTATAATGTAAAATAATGTACAATATCAACATCGCTAAAATCACTGGACAATTTATAAGCTGTTGTTTAAAGTTTTGTTTTTTATTTTATTAAGTTAGTATGTGAAACTAGAGATGTTGGATCCAAAGGGGTCCAAAACATGAAAAGGAATCTAATGGAGAACACTGGCCAAAGGTCATATGGTGGTGTTTTTAGAGAAATCTGGACATGTTTGTAAATGATTAGAGTACTTACATGTGATTGAATACTTCCCAAGTTAAGCACTTCATTTTAAAGCCTATTTAGTTAGCTTTAAGGTGATACCAAATCATCTTGATCAGACTTCAGAAATTAAAGTTCATGATAAGATAAAACAAAGGTGGAGGGTGGAGCAATTGGGGACCAGAAGATGGGGGGGGGGGGGGACCTGGTACCATGTAAGTTCTATGGGAGAATTGAAGTTCAGCTCTTATTGTTTTTCTTTTATTTAATAAATAATTTACTATTTGAATTATAATCAAATTAAAGCTCATTAAATGCCTTTTAATTTCGAGGACCATAAATACAGAACTTTATGGGGCTCTAATTAAAGAAATTATAACAAAATACTGATTAATAACAGTCGGGATGCGATGCAATGGACCAGATTAAACCTACAATGGCAAAACCATGTGTATTCAGCCAAAGGTGGTTTCTTTATACAATCAATACTGATTACAACTAAAACTAAGAAATACATTCCAATCAAGGCCTAATTAAATATACTAACATTTAATGAGCTCCTTAATTAAATTAGACAAAGCTGGGAATGCGCGGAAATTAGACTGGTACGTTGGCAATTATGGGTGAAATGAGTTTTTTTACTCGTAAAAGACATTTTGAATCTTGTCCTATTCGTACAATCTATAGATTTAAAATATCCGTAAGAGTTACCAAAATGAATGTTCTGGATTAAATAATAATTTAAATTATTCTTAATCATCAAATGAAGACTGAGAGTGGCGAATGAGGAAAGCTGCTTATATCGAAACGAGAATGTAAGCCCCATCTACTGCAAATTAGGTTAATTTGAGGGTATTAGATTATAAGAAAAAAGTACATTCAATCATGAAATGTTTACTTGAGTTGTTAGGTATACTTGGTTTTATTCTTATCATTTGACTTGTTGAGCTTAAATTGTGAGCTGCCAATTTAAGCATGCGACACTGTAAATTCATACTTTCAAACAGTAAATCAATTTTCACAAGGGTTTACCTATTAATGTTTTAACATTTTATGAACGTCAGGACAACAGGTACGCTGGCGATGCTTATTTTTCTTTCACCTCAAAACAATGGTGCAGCGGTGACCTCTCCAGTTGGTAGAAAAAACGTTTTGAACAATTCGTTTAGGGGCTCGTACATGTTGTTTCATTACAATATTGCAGAAGTGCTAAAAGTCTACTATACTCAATTGCAATTAATTAAAATTATAATGATATTTGGGGGGTTTGCAAAACAAGGATTGAACAGTGAAAAAATTCGTGTGTAATATGGTGGTCTTGACAAAATTCAGGAGCCCACTCATGTTAAATGTGACCAAATCATAAAGGGAAATCGATCTGTAAAAAAGTCGTGCACGTGAAGCGGTCTAGGTTGGAGAGAAAGCGAAGACCACGGGTAGTAGTTAGTCATAGATTGCCCATTTTGAACATGAATTCCCCCTATACTTTAACATGGCGAAAACATCACGGATTTGCACTGACAGACCTGTGTGGGGAATCAAACAAAAAAGCAAGGATGCGTGTTTTTGTATTTGTGAAATCCCGCCTTTCTGACCTTGTACAACAATTTCTACGGTTTTCAATTGTGTCACTGTGGACTGGCAGGACTGCCTGTGAACTGCCTGTGAATGGGTATTGGATTTATTGCAAATACTTGATGTGGCTTCAGCAAAAGTTACTTACAAGAATTGACTCGTCAATGCAGTCTTTAGGATTATGCATATCTGCAATTCTTTTTGCCGATTTTGTTAGCTGTTGCTCCCAAAATCAAAAAATCGTCTACTGGGGTATCCCTGGCAAACTAGTCTTGTTAGATGGGCAAAATACCTATAGTTTACATAAATACTGTTGTATTTTGGTAGAGGCTTTGGGTTTGATGTGAGGCTACCTTTGAGGATACCACTTTTTGTGTACTTTTCTGATATTTGATCAATAAGGCTTAACAGCCCTTAGCACTAATGCACTTTTGATAGCGTATTGTCCCGGGTTGATGTTCCTGTATGCATTGAAAAAGAAGATTACATACAAGGGCATCAGCTCTGGAAGGCTAATGGTGGCCATCCAGCAAATGCTGCCCTGCATGGTGGGCAATGGTTGCCAAGGGCTAGGCCACCGCTGAAAAATGAAATGTGGATTGGCGTCAGGAAGGGAATCCTGTCAATTATCTTTTTCTCCAATCCTCACACAGTAGTATTGCTGAGTGTGAGGTGAATCGGCCACCCGTTAGCGGGACAAAACTTGGATTTAAAACTTTGGTCAAAACTAAATAAACATTTCGGAAAGAATTGGAATACTTTAAGAAATGTTTACTTTCATATGCTATGATGGAAGTTTTGAGGAGTTACCAAAGGTTTAAGCCAAAATGGAGCGCATACTCGAAAATTGAGACGAAACGCAAACAGGCCACACTTCAGACGCATGGCCTTAATTAAAAGTATTAGATTGTGGTTGTTGCTGTTATTGTTATCCATTATTTCAATTTTAAAAATTCTGATTCTATTTAATATCACAATATATTTTAATTTTGTTGGTAGTGTAATATTTTATGTGTTTAAATTATTATTGTATTAATTCTTCCTATTATTGTATCCAAGTCGTAATTTTGCAACAATTCATTTACTTATCTTCACAATAAATCAATAATTTGACGTTCATATTGTAAATGTATTAATTTCATTTATTACTTTATGAGGGGGGGGTAAAAGGAAATCTGGCGTGATTTGAGCCATGGCCCCAAAAATTGCTCAGAATTATAAAAGGCTTTGTGTATCAACAATTTCACATGACGATCAATTTTCATGCCACTTGGATCAAATGGTCCTTGTGTAGTGGCCCACATTGTTTGGTGGCCCCGTGTGACCTGTGTGACCCATGTGATGGTTGTTCCAATCACAAAGCGTAACGACGAGCACACATGCATTTGGTGCCGCTGTATTGTATGTTGTTGATGTTGAGTCAGGCTTAGCAGGACTATAATTCACCACAGACGTGCTAGAAAATGACGTTCCAAAGATTTTTAAGGCCGACTCGAGACTTACTGCGGAGGGGCCTCATTTCCAAAAAATCGTTGTTTTTTGCATTTACTAATGCTTGTCCATATTACTAATCACGTGTGAAATTTGCTAAGAATAACACTTTATGTACAGAAAGCCGCATTTTATAATACTGCCAATGTTTTGATCAAGATCTCGATCCTTGGGCACAGTAAGTGTTACAATCGATTTCCTTCATATGGAAAATTTAAACTTTGTTATAAAAAATCCGGCTCCGGAATTTTGGTTATACAAGTATCTAGGGACGTCATATACACATTTAATGTTTCTGCATCAAAACGGAAAAATCCGATTCATCTCAATTTCGGAATTGTGCATTTTAGGTTGCTATCTTTATTTAGTTGACATTGTCATTATTACCACAAACACATAATATTTTGAACTCTCTGAGTCAGACTTAAATCTGATTGTTGTGTTTGTTTTCTTTTTCTCCAGAATTTTCAGATCATGGGACTGAACTGTCCTCAGCCAGTTTGGGAGTAACAAGGCAACTCAGCTAACATACGGAACATGGCGTCTTGGCGCATGGTGGACCCTCGGTAGTAAAATGATTACGGTAGAAGGAATTCTACAGGTAGTTTGATTTTAATAACAGGGAGTCCATACCTTCAGAAAGTTCGGTGTGTGAAACAAGGAAACAAATTTTATCTCGGGGAAGATTGTAGGGACTTTGCGGTTCGAATTAAAGATGATTTCAGTGTTTATAAACCTAAGCATCCGTTTAGTGGAACATGGGTGCCTGTGAATATTGAATGGAAAATGTGTAAAAAAAAACTTTCTATATTCTTGTACCGTAAGCAAGGGGTTAGTAGATAAGCATTTACCAGGTGTGCATTAGTATTCAAAAAAAACAAATGATGGAGAACAAATCCACAATTTGTGAAAAATAATCTTACCGTTCAGATCAAAGGTGGCAATTTAGAATAAATCTCCCAGTTGTGTAATCCTGGGCAGTACCACCCAGTCATACAGTCAGTTGATTGCCGCAGTATGGGGGGATATAACATAAGTGGCATCTAGTACCAATCAAAATTGTGCTTCTCTAGTTTGTAAATACATACCCACCATTATTCCAGTTACGTTCTGTATGTTCATTACAGATTAAGCAAGTAAAAAAAAAACTTGTTTTCGTCCTAACTTTGTAAAACAAAGGAGGAGGGCAGTTTTTTTTTTTTTTTTTTAATTGCGATCCAAGTGGCGGATGGTCCTTCCAAAAGGCAACCAAGCTTCCCCCAAAATAAGTACTAATAAATTAAACCACAAATATCGAAATGAAAATAGACTGCATAAGAGAACGAATGTAGCGAACTAAAATGTGAAATTTACTCCGAATATGCAGGAATTTCGAGAAAAAAACAGAAATAATATAAAAAAGAAAAAAAAACTTTTTTTGATGCGGGCAGCCAAAACGCATGCGCCCGAGGACGAGAAACTAGTATATTTTTGGCTGGCCTAAACTTCAAGTGACCAATCAAAATTGTGGCTTATTTCAGGCAGACAAACTTGGAGATGCCCTATTTCTAGCAACGGCCCTCAATCTCCTCTCGTCTTGTCGTAAGCTACGGTATATGGATAGCAGAGAAGACGAACGGGCGGGGACATTACCATGAAAGTCTCGCGCCATCTCGGGATTGTAACCAGGGTTAGGAGTAAGTTGCTCTTAGCATACTTTGCTTGCCAAGTGTATCTGAAGGAACTCTGATATTAATACAGGGGCCCAAAAAATTTTACCTAAAGGAACTATTCAGATTTTGTCAAGCTCAGTTTGACTGTACATCATAAAAATATATGTCCATACATCACAACGTCCCGAAAAAATAATACAATTTGATGTAAAATTAACAAATAGAGGCATTTTATTTTGCTGTTGTGACATACGAAGAAAAAGGGAGGAAGTTTGCCACGGCTTCATGATCAAAAGCGCCCATTTTGCTCTTCCTCGTGAAGTCAAGTGATGACAAACATCGTGTTGACTCGAATTGTTTATTGCTGACACTGTTATATTGATGGATTAATGAAAAGTAATAATAAAATTTTTTTTTTTTTTTTTTAATTTGAATTAATATTTTGTTTCATTTCGTGTGTTTTAATTATTATTGGTAGAAAACACATCGACGCAGTTAACAGGGGGGGTAGGACACGACTGCTCGATTTGGCCTTTGACTTTTGGGATTTCCAAACGGTTAATTCAAAATGGAATTTATATTATTTGCATTTTTTTTTTTTTTTTTTTGTTTAAACTATGGTAGCCTGGTCTCAGTTTCATTACAAATATCCTTTAAACCTAGTTCATAAATTTTAGTAATATCAATGATAAATAAAGGATAAAGTATTGACTTCAAAATACGTTCGGGGTTCGTGGATTAACCCGCTGCAAAATAGTGTATTTCCAATCCGGTCATTAGATTTAAATCTTCGGACAAGGCCGAGCTTTAGGCAAGTCTGAGTGAACCGTCCGATACGCGTATTAGCGCCCTCCTACCATTAATTCTTTGAAAGGACTAGCAATCGAGTCGCGCCGGGATGTTGATGCCGATTGAATTCAGGCGTTGTTAGGATGGCATAGTGTCCTACCCCCTGGCAGTTCACTCGACTAGAAAAGTGGCAACACTGCATCTGATGGTCACAACGACGTAAATTATGGATGGTCATCACTTCGACGTCACCATTTGCCTGCGGTGTGGGTTTGTCGGAATCGTTTTTCGAGTAAAAAAAAGGCCAAAATACTCAAAAAAATGTGGACATTTTCAAAAATTATTTGATTGATATGTAAATTACGTTACTGAAGCCTTCCATCCTACCAAAATTTCCAAATATTCAGAATTCCAATGACATATTTCTTTCAAAAGCAGCCCCCAAGTTCAGGTCTTTTAATAAACATTTATGCAAATTATTTCATTACATTACATATTTAAAAAGTATTGTTTATTAGCTTTCAAAAGAGAACAACCCCATTGAATTCAGGATCCAAATGACTGAATTGCCCTTATTTAATGACATTTGTGTTATTGTACATGTAACATGGACAGGCTTTGAAACAAAAAGCAAGGACAAGAAAAGAAGGGATTATCCTTGAAAACATGTTTATTCCCCGAACAAATTGAATTAAACATCAAAAACAGTCCACTAAATGTGTAACATGCAAGCTTACACAGAAGCAATTAGAAACTTGAACATGAACAAATCATTCATAAAGGCCACTATCAGTGATTTGCTAAATAATAAAATAGAAAAAAAATATGCAAACATCAGATTTTTGTAAATTCGTAACAAAGTTTTAGCTATCCTCAATCTAACGGCAGCTAGCAAACATTTGTACCACATCTCAAGTACAAAAAGGTTGGACGTGATAAAATTGTTGACAGACTGACCATGAACCCTGAAACGTGATTCTTAGTGCCCGCATAGTGGTGCCTTAAGGAGAGGGACCCAAATCAAAGTTTGTATAGGGGTCAAATTGTAAATTTGATCAATCATGTTGAAAAGCCCCAGGTTATGTGTCTAACCTGTAAGGTCAGAAAAGGTATAGTTTTGTATACTTACAGCCTAAAGTTTCGAGTTCATAGGCTAAAAAAGCAAAAATCAATAAAACGGCGTCCAATCTCAGTTGTACGGGGTCAAAGTTTAAATTGTCCGATTTGGATAAACAATGGTGCAAATTTGGTGGAGCTCATAGGATAAAATTAAGGATAGTTTTGAGTGTTCACATGCGTGCTTAAGAAAGTAGGGGGGCCACAAGGTCAAGCCCCAATGATGCAATGGACGTGCTCTGTGCCCCCTCATCGGAAAATAACATTAAGACAGGCAAAAAGATTCCTTATTTTAATCTTGAACTCCACCATAATTAGGCACCATTTTTTCCAATCGCGAAGCCACTTAAATTTGAACCTTGGACAACTAACTTGGACCCTATTATTGATTTTTTGCTGTTTTTTTTTGTTTTTTTTAGGCCTATAACTCTGACTCTTCGGCTGTAAATATTACAAACTATCTTTTTGAATCCCTTATGGTTACACCATAAACATGGTGTGTTTTCAACATTATTGGATCAAATTACAAATTTGACTTGTCAAACTTTGTTTGGCCCCCTCTCCTAATGCACCATTTGCGGCTACTTAAGATAACGTTTCAGGTTGCGGTCAGTTGTGCACATATTAATCACTCAAACCTTTTGTAATTCAGGAGGTGTACAAATGGGTGCTAGCTCCAGGGCTATACCCAACAGTGATAAGATGAAAAAACCACCTAGTAGGACAGAATCGGATTTATGTTTATCATCAAGTGTCTGTACGGATATACTAAAACGTGTTAGAGAATGGAGATAGAGTATTCTTTGAAACTGGCCTAGTTTCTTCCTTGATTCAATTTTTCAGTCAAAAAATTAACTATGAGAATTCTACAGGAAAATCCTACCTTTTAAGCATTCCTGCAAATTTCAAATTATTTTAACTCTTTAGAGTGAATCACGTAGGGCCTTATGTGTGTGCCAAAACCAAGTCTGTCCGTGTTACAAATAAACAGATCATTCAATTGGAACAACTCTTGTTAGTTGGGACCAGCATTCAATGGGGTTTGCTGTTTTGAAACCTATAAACAATGCTTTTTTAAAATGTTGTGAATAATTGCATAACTGTTTAAGCTGCACTGGACATTTTCACGAAATTTGAATTCTTTACTTGATCGCACATGTAGTAGGGCTGGAGAATAGACAATTTATTTTATATAAAAATAAATACCCAAAACAGATAGGGACATTATCAAGAGGCTAAAGACACCAGGTAATAGTAGGCCAATTTTAAGTTTGCCCCCCGCAAACTTTAAGCAAAACAAATCTGGCTTTACATGAATATCATAGATTTACTCATTGATATTCAAACTCCACAAAGGTCAAGACTGTCAAACAAGGTTCGTGCCATGGGAAAGCGGGCTTCGGCGTATGTTTTCTGTGTTAAGCATTTCCGGTCTGCGAATAAATGTGGACGTGACTCACTTATAAAAATCGTTGTTACCCTACGGGTGCTGATTTGGTCGTAAGCAGTTCAGATTGAGGGTTAGTGTATATAAAAGCTTTAAGCCAGAAAGATTTGGTTACTTGGATGGTTTTTTTTTAAATGCTGATGCAGTTGAATAGAATATTGTACCAAGTGGTTTCGTAACCCTAGGTCCGTATAAACAAAAGAGATGACTGGAGTTAAAGTGATAATTAGGCCCACCAGAAAACAACCATTTTTAATTAATGACATGAGATATTTTGTATTTATTTTGAAAACTGGCATCTTAATCTTTGAAATCGCTAGATACTTTTATAAGAAAAATGCAAATAACTGTTGACTTTGAACAAAAACCAATTTGACGTTGACCAGGTCTGACTTTCAACCAAGGGTAAACAGTGCTGTGCATACAGACTTAAAAAACTCCCACAACATTGCTTGAATTGGTAAGTTTCCTAACAAAGAGCTGATGAAGTTCCAATGATCTATTTGTAACATTCTTCTCTATTTTTACCTTTCGGTACGAGGAATTCCAACTTAGGAATTTGATTGCACTTTACCCTGGCCATGTGGATTTCAGTTAGTGCGGTTGTCCACAGCAGTCAGATATGTGATGCGTGCCTCGTAGTTATGATGTGGTGGAAGGAGTTTTGTCCACAGGTAGGTGCTTGTACGATGTCACCCAGGAATGTTACCAGCCATTCATAACAACTTCCTAAGGGAAGTTCCATTTGAACTTCACAACTCCCCGTGGACAATAACTTTGAATATTTCACAGAAGCCGTTTGTGCTTTAAATTGTAGTGGCCAAATGGCATATCCATCCATTTGGAGAGGACGGGGATACGATAATGGTGTTTAAGAGGGATTGAAAATAATCAAACCTTGCAAGAAATCAGTCAAAAAGGTGCTGTGTCTTAAGGGTAATAGTCCTAATTTTTTACTATTAATTGGGGTGATTTAAAATTTGGTTTATGTTTGAATGAAAAATTGAATTTGAAATTTGTTGAGACTACAGTTGCAGTTAAGAATTCCACCTTGTGATTTTGATACATACGATTTTGCGTTTGAATTGAAGGTCATCACTCAAAATGGTTCCACCTCCAACGTTTACTTATTTCTATTGTATTTGACAAAGCTTGATTTGGGTTGTAATCAACCCATGGGGAATAAACAGCCATAGAAGGTTGGTGGAAGAAGAGGTGGCAACACATCAACTATGGTTGTTTATGGAACTTCTTACCAACAGGGATCCAGTCCCAAAGGTTGTGTAAGGTTCTTTGTCAAAGGTTCTAGTTGACAAAAATCTCAAGTTGATGGAGTAAAGTGGGGGCCAAAGCTTGAAATGATAGAAGGGAACCACCATTAATACCCCAATCAGTTGTTGTCGATTCTCTTCTTTGTACATGACCCATGTTGTGTTGAGGCAGGCGTGGCTGGAGCATATCAGCAGGTTTGGTGTGAATAGATCGCCGTTGATTACAGAGCTCCGTACACACCATGGAAGCCCATTATTGACACTACAGCGAGGTCTAGAGAAGTCATGCAGTGTACCTCTGGCAATCTTTTGCTTAGACTACTCTGGAAAAGCTTCAATGGTAAGATACTCTGCGAATGTGAAGGTTATCCTCTTACGTTTAAGCTCGGAGTTGAGGGTCAGGTTTGAGTATTAAGCATTGATCAAGATTGCAGGAATTGTGCAGAAGTTTATGTTAACCACTGGACCGCAGAGGATTGTAATAATTACTCCCTGATGACTTTAATGGAAAGAAATAAGGCAGGGCTAGATTGACTAGGACATTGACCCTAACCTTTTATTGGTCCCATTGTGGTGTTTAGGACCTGGGGTGTGACCCTGTCCTAACCGGAATGCCCTGAAAAGTGATCTTTGACCTTTTGAACTGAAGTAGAGCTAAGCATGGGTGACCTTCAAAATAGATTCCGAGACAACTGTATATATGAAAAATAGCTAGGTGCAATAACCCTGTGTGAATTAGTTAACCCTAACCTCATAACTTCCGTTAGAGGTACTCATAGACAATCTGCGACTATGCTTGGCTTGAACCCCTCAGAACCCCACTTTTTCATTTCTCGAGAAGAAATCCCATAGAACTCAGGTTTCCTTTCAGTTCCTCTTGGGAAGAGAAAATGCCACCAATTTCAGATCATAGGTGCACCATAATCTTGCATGTCATGGTAGGTTTAACGGTCAGATACAAGGTCAAAAGTCATTGGAGGTCAACTTGTTGTAGCAGGCACACCAGTGGTTCGAAACCGCCTGGTTTTTAATGGTATTATTTTTACAGAAAGGAAAATTGGACAGCAAGCCTCACCAAGCCAGCTAATAAGGAGAATAACATCAGAGGACCAGGGTGTATGACTGGATTGCATGGCTTAGAGGAGACAGATGACTCTCATATCTATTTCTCACCGGAACCAAGGCAATGTCTCTTTGCTAGTGCCATTGATGGATGGGGATAGGTAAAGTAGGTCATTATATTCTTCTATTGCCAAACTACCATTATGTGCCCAGTCTCAAACTGGCTAATTGATTGAACCAAGTTACAGGTGTTTGTTATACCAAGGCATGGTGAATGAAGGGCCAGAGAAAGGACTGAAATGGCAAAAGTTAACATAAGTTATTGAATTAAGAGAAGCACCAATGAACTGATTCTGTGGAATAATCAATTAGAATTTTAAGCAGCAGTGGTTTTGCTAGGAGTTGTATGTGGGTTTTCTAAAGACGACTTCACCAAATTTTAACTTTGTCTTGACTGGACATTCCTTAAAATTTGATTAAAAAAAAGACATGACCAGTAGTTAGATGGTGCTTCACAATTGATTTTTATAGCAAACGTATACCATGAAGAAGCTATATTTGTCACCGAATGTGTTCATGGTACACTGCTAAGTCATAAAATGTTTGGCGCTTCATTTTGTTGGTGTGTGTCACTCCCTGTTAAGTTGTGAAATTTGCTTCCATTAAAATTGTTCAAGATTACATGAGGACTTGGATGCAAGGGGTTTTTTGAGGACTTAGGTTATTATAAAAAATAGATCTATAGGTAGCAGTCAAAGTCAACTAGGGCAATGTTGCCAGCAGGATTTGAGTGGTTCTTAAAATTTTAATTGAAGTTGTGTGCAATTGCTCTCATTTAAAGTGTTGTCAGATTATTTGAAATGTGGATGCAAAACAAGGGGACTTTGGATATAGTATACATTGTCAAAGGTCAAGCAAGGTTAGAGTTCGAGTTAATTTTAAGAAGTTTTGACCATTGCTAACCGTATTCCAGTAACATGAAACTTTGGATACAGGGTCCATTAGTACTTTTAAAATATATGATACATAGGGTTGTGACAGACTCCTGAATCTTATACGATTTTCTGTATTATATTAATTAAATCATGTTAAATTTAATCATATAAATTTATGAGTTCGGAGAACTGGAAGGAAAATATGAAAACTTGCATGGTTGTGCAATAACTGACTGATATGATTGACCTAGTTCTAAATGGGGCTTGTGTGTTGTGAAGACTTCCTGAAGAACAGGTCAGAAGACGTCCGCAGTTATAGAGGAAAATACGAAGTACATGTGTCTATCATCGTCATCTAAGAATGGATATAGAGGTTCTGTGTTACCTCTAGGAACCAGATTGCCACACCTGGTTGAGGACAATAGATTGGTAATTGCTAGGTGAAAACCACTTCGAGCACAGGATTGTGGAAGATTGTGGACTTCCTTTTAACATGTTTCAGCGAATGAGCAGATTGTGAAATTTCGACTTGTCTACGCTTGTGTTGTTGCATCATGGGAATTTTGCGTGGGACCTGACAAATTTCAGTGCAAGTAGTTATTTCTCTGTGCCAGTTAACAAGAGATGTATCGAGTGAGACCTCTCAAACATAAGGTGGAGAACTTTCATAACATTTGATTTATAAAAATCAATGTTCTTTATTACAAGTCTAGAAAGTTGCTAGAATGTCAGAGCTGCTCCACTTTGGTACCGTTTGGAAAAAACAAAGGTTAACCTTACAATTCCAGAAGGACATTTCTTCTGTACCAGTGACATTCACATTTACGCACTGAGTAACCTGTATGGGAACAATGGCTTCCATCAACTGAAGTTATACTTCCAGTGTGTCTCCAAAGTCTACGAGTTTGCAAATTAATAGCCGGTCTAGACCAAAAGGACTTTTCGATTAACCACGAAATAGTGAACTGTACCAGGCAGAAATTGTGTCGCCAAGAATTATATGTGGACCTGATTCTACAAGAACTGGTGTGACCCAAACAAAAACTGTGGACTTAATAAATGATGAGATGTTGTGTGTTTACTTTGATTTTTAAGTAGGTTAAGGAAACATAAAAATTTTGTGCATGTTAATTGTGTAATGTGGTGATTTAGGTATAATTAAAATCATTGTTTTGAATTTACATCTTGGTCAAGTCAATCTCTTACAAATATCATTGGGAATTTTGTTTTATGACCCTTGGGAGGTTACTTCTTTTCTGACCTGGTTCGTCTCGTACAATGGGGCAAGGTCACTGTCAAGGTTGATGAACATGGTCTGCTGCTGGATTGTGAATTGTTTTTCAGTGTAAGTTTCAGGTATATGTTGTTGCATTTCCTCTCTATTTGAATAACTAGAGCAAAATAAAAGAATGCAAACAGGAATTGTTAGTGATCTGCGGTCACCTTGTTTGCTTCCAGTTTGCTACTGGAGGATGATATATATTATCCACCTTTAGAGATTACATTATTTATGACTTTGATCAGTACAACATTCGCTGAACTCTATGCCGTAAACTAGGTGTCAGAGCGGATTGCTACGCAGACTTGTGGGGGCTATTTCTACTTGTATCCAAGACAAGCGCATTATGAAAGGCGCACAGGTGGGATGTCTTAATTGCAGGGGGGAAATCATCCACCTGTTGACTGCATGACCAGATGGATGAATACCCCTGCCAAAAAAAGTCATCTTTGAATCCTTCAATTTGAGTAATTAAGAGGTTTTTAGATCCAATGGACCGAGAATTTTGAGCCAGTGCTACCCAGACCATGCATTTAAGATGTAATGGATATTTTGTATGGAAAGCTTTTGTTGGATTATGATGTGTGCAAGAAATTTTAGGTTTGTTTTGTAAACCATTTATTTGTGCTAGGTTACCAATTAAGCCCCCCTGATGTACATGGCATTCACATTGAGAATAAATCGTAAGGGAAGGTGACAGTGAACTGCTCAAAGTGGTACCATGTATGATACCTCAATTGGCTTCATTTTCAACTACTTACCGTATATAGCATGTCCTTTGAGACACAGTCATCTGGTTTCTGAAATGAAACTTGGTCCACATCTGGACAATTTCAGACACATACTTTGATTATTTGTACTCAGCAACATGGGTCATTCTTGTTTGTCGGGTTTATGTATGTGCTATTTTTATAGTCGGATTTTTGCCATGTTTTATATAATGTCAACATGCATTTTATTTGATGTGCAGGACCATTCAGACGGCTGCATAGTGCATAGATTTGTGATACCCCTATCATGTATCATCTAAACTGACTTTTTTTGGCGTTAAAGGGATGCACCATTGACTTCAAGGGGGGGGGGTGGGTTTGGAGTTTTCTAAAAAAAACTTCACCCCCTAGAGCAAAAAAAAACTTTCCCCACTTTCCATTAAAAAAAAACTTTAACCCGCACCTATCCATACACACAAAAAACACTCCTCAAGTAGTCAAAAAAATATCCACCTATGACTAAGAAAAAAAAAACTGCCTCAAAGCCAACGAAAAAACAAACTTGCCCTCACCCAAACTTCCAAACCCCCCCCTTGAAGTCTAATGGTGCGTCCCCAAAACTCCCAACTACTAGTGAGGACATTCCACACAAGCATAACTTATCTGTCCGTGGTTTTCTACTTTTTGTATCTGATCGCAAGTTATGCAGCAATACTAAACGAACATGAAATAGACTGTTTGGAATGACAAATTAATGTTTATTGTTCAAGAGGGCCTGGTCATATGTCTTGACTGTATGTGACCAATGTTGAAATGAGTTTCCAAGAACATTATGGTGCCTGAATAAGCGATTGCTTGTTAATACTATTATAGAAATGAGGCATAACATAGCCATCCTCAAATGTGGTTTAAGAGTCGACCTGCTTTGGAGAGGTTGTGGATGTCATTCCAATGCATATCTTCACTTTTAATTGAACTAAAGGTACACAGCCCCCCAGACTCTTAATAGTTTAACTACCACTTTGGTACCTTAGCTCCATTCTAAGGACAAACCCTTGCGACATTGAGACAGGACCTACAGCTAAGGCTTGTGAAATACACAAGCCACTTGGTGCACGCAGCTCTGCTTTTTGTAGCGTACGTATCATACATACGACAAATTTTACATTCCAGTTGACTGACACGTACCCAAAGGCCACCGTAGTGGAAATCACACCTCTGCAACTACTTGAAATAACCTTTTCCGGGATAACTTTCACAGGAGTGTGAACTTAGTGAGGGCACTAAAATATTTCATTTTTTACTCCTAGTGATTTTTTTCATCATAGTAATAGGTGATTTTGAGTTTGGGGCTCACCAATCTCATGTTTTATACTTTTCTTGTAAAAACATGTTCAAATTTACATAATGGATCAGATTACTAAAATAATCCCATGAAGTTGAAATTTATTTGCAGGACAGTACACACCTGTGGGTGCACTGTGTATACCTAGATGGTGAATATTCCACTTCTTCACTTCCATTTTACAGCTAGCACTTGTCTCTATTCATATGTTACTATATGTCTCCATGCAGTCCATAGGACGTTTTTCTGTTTCACTCAAGGGGAAAAAGCAAAGTGGGGAAGTATAGAGGTTCGAACCACCAACCTATTTAATCTGTAATCTGCATTTTTATGCATACATCTGGCAATAGGGCGCTTTTGTTAATCAATCAACAAATCCCAGAATTATTCCTACACATGACTGACTAGTTATGTCAAGAAATGTAGTCATAATATGAAATGTTGACACTGAATATAAGGTTATTTCTTTACTGCGCCATAAAACACAAGTTGCAAGCCTTTTCGATGTGGTATCCATGCAGGGAAGGTTTCTCTTAAGAACTTTTCAAGAATTTGACTGTGGAATATGAAAAAATGGCACACAAATTTGAATGATAGATTAATAGTTGAAATATTTTAACAGTGTAGTCGTGTCACATTTTTCCAAATTATTTTCTCATGAAAACCAACATGAAGCCTGTCAGTGCATGAAGTATTTTGTAAATTCAATGTTTGGTAGAGAAAATATGATCTGCCTGTGAAATGTATACTAATTGGTGTTTCATTGCACTCTGCAGATATTGGATTGGTGTTCAATTTCTTGATCGGTTGAACTTGTGGGTATGCTGCAATTGGCTTTTTAAAGTGACGCAAGAATCTAATAGTGTGTGTTTTGCGTATTCAATGAACAGTTCCCGTAGGATTTGTGTGCTACATGTTGATTTTCTGCTATTTTTCTTCATACAATAGGGACCAGACTCTCAGAAAATGATGGGGTGCAAATTTTCGGGGCCTGCTGCCCCCCTTCAAGGGGGGAAAATGTTACCTCCCAGGGAAAAATTAAAATCGAGCAAATTGTGTTTTAATAATGTACATTAACATGTTCATCCCCTTAATAAAGGATTATAAAAAGTGTATATGTCTGTTTATGTTCCAACCTTTAGTTAAAGCGCTTAGCCCCATAATGGTTCAAAGTCATCCTGGGGTACATTTACCCACTGCTTAAGATTTTTTGTTGAAAACTGGTGATAAGTTGTTTGTATTGTCTCCAGGATCCAAAAATGTATTATTTTAACGTATGTACATTTGGTTGCAAATGTACAAAGCAAAATTCGTCAAGGTTCTACATGGTCTATGGGGGTCACCACAACTTTCCCTGATGTCACAATGTTTTATCACCAAAACGGTCAAATGAATTTTTCTGTTTCAGTTATACACAAGGAATCATTTGACAAACCACTTTCAACACAAACGGAGCATTTATTACCACCCCCAGGTGACCTTGAACGCAGTATTGGGCTATACCCCGCTTTACTAAAGGTTGAAACGCTAGGCAAATATTTACTTTTTCTTTCTATCCTTATATAGACGAACGCGTTAGTGTACAATTAAACACAATTTGAATCGATTTTAATTTTTTCCCTGTACTAACATTTTGCCCCTTGCATGGAGGGGCCTCAGTCCGAATTTGCACCCCATCATTTTCTGACAGTTTTAGGTCCTATTTGACACCCATACAAGCACAAATCACCTTAAGCAAGCATGAAAATCTACTGGAATACAACACCCAAACCACACTAACACTAGGTATACCGGCTTCTTTCCTTCAAAGATGGTATCTTAATCTAATTTTTTTGCTTTCCTTTTATTTCAGGCAAAAGGAAAAACCACTCTTGTACATTTGGTTGTCTTGATATGTCTGGGCACTTTTATGACACCGTCCATAATAAGAAGGTAAGGCATATTCATTATACCCATTTATTTTTATTGTGATTGGATGCATGTCCTATCCAAAATATTGCTATGTTCTTTCTGTTGGTCTTGCATGTTATCATAAAGGTTTTGATGCTTTTAAAGAGGACTTTGCACTTTGAAAAAACTATTGCGAAACCCTCTAATTTTTCCAAATTGGGATATTTTTGCATGGTTGTAAAGTTTGTGTATACATTAGCCCTCACCTGAAATTTATTAAGCCCAAATCACCGCTTTTTAACGGATAACTGAACGATTTTATAATTGTCGCCGGCGACATTAAATTCAGCAGATATGTGGGAAGGGCATTAAACACAAGCAACACACGGAGTTTTATTCCCATTGCATGCACCTTGTTAGACCGGTCGTGACCTTTGGTTTAAATTCAATGAGTACGAGTCTATGTAATAGACATATTTATAGACACCTTTGGTGGATTAAAGTTTGGCAAACTTAAAAGTTAGCCTACAAATTACCTGGATGTCTTTAGCCTCTTATAATGTCCCTATCAGTTTTGGGTGTGTTATTTTTATGTGTAAAAATATGTTTTATCTTTCAATGGCCTAGACTATCATTTGCGCGAATTGAAGAATTTGATATTTTCTGAAAAAGTGCCAGTGCCGCTTTAATAGTATTGCTGTTTTAATTGCAGAGATAAAGATAAGGGAAAAAGTTCATCAAGTCATTGAATCTGAAAGTTGCTGCAAGAGATTTAAGGAACAATGACCCCAAGGTTCATCTGCAAGCTATCTGTAACCAATGGATACCTGTCTCCAAAGCTGCACTAGGTATATAGCATTTTAATGTGAATTTCAAAGTTTTTGGTCTGTGGTGTTGGTCAGTAAAGAAGTACTTGATAATTTGGACTTGTTAAGTTTTAAAGGGTTGAAAGGATTATTTGGTGTTGATATTAATTAGCTTAAGTTTGTAGTTAAATATACTTAACATAGAGAGTGAGTAACCCTAACTCAGTTTCCTATTTTAGCCTATGTCCTCGTAGAGAAAAGAGGAATAAGGGAAGAAAAGCTAGAGACAGGTGTGAGATTCAGAGGAGATTTGAAAGGGGGGCTTTAGACACCAGTCCCATGGCTGGGAATGGCAAGCCACCAATGTCATGATTTCCTGCCTCAAGTGTTTTCAAATTCATATGATAAAATCGCATCACAGGGCATTGATTGCATTTTTTGCCTCAATGCTGTAGGGTTGTTAGGGTGTTGGGAATTTAGGGCTAAGTAAAAACCCATGGCAGGCAAAGATGATCAATTTATGCAAAACAGCCAATTCTACATGTTCCAGGCTTGTGAGAGGTCAGCTTTTTAGATGATTTCAGGTTTTTTTTTGCTTTCAAAAAGCATATAATAATATTCACACCCAAAGGAAGCAAATAAGTTGGTCAATAATGCATTTCTCCAAGCGCGCAAGCACCTGCTTACTGAATGAATTGACCAAAACTTCCTATTGACCTCTTCATACAGTCTCTACCAGCAGCACCAATAGTCTTTGAGAAAAATAATTAGATCAAAGCATAAACAATTCCTGATGTGGATAATTTTCCTTTTTCATCCTTAAATATTGTCAGTTAATGGAGAATCCTAAGATTGAAAGGATTATGGAAATCAGCCTGGAACCAGAAGTTCTATTGTGCCCTATTGCCTCAACAAGTGCATCCTGCCCCTTCATCTTGAGCATCTTGTGCAAGATATGATGTGCAAAAACGAATTTACCACAGGCATTTGTTCCAAAATGTGGCATAATTCGTCAGCAGTATTGATAATTGGTATCAATTATGAAAATGTGACGCACAAATGGAAAATATGGGAGTTTGCACAATAAATTATTACCTGACATTATTGTCTTCTTTGATATGAATGCCCATCTTAGAGAATGTTCACAGTAGTTTGCTCCACACTGAATTCTGATGTACAAAAAGGTTTGCTCTGTTGATAGAAAGCATTCAACATAATTTATTTGCATTTCATTATAAACTTATTTCACTAAACATCTTTACAGCCATGGTGTGCGAGAAGCTCCCCAGTCCACTGGAAATAAGTGAAGAGAGGATAGAAAAACTTATGTGCAGTGGAGGGCGAAGGTTTGACTCGCTACCCGAACAAACTCAGAATCTTAAAACAGGTATAACATTTTATTTTCTGCTATTTAAATTTAAACAAAAATTATCTTCACAGTGAGAAGTGCCTTGAAGCTTCTGCATTAGGTGTTATATTAAGATTTTTTATTATTTATGTTGCATTTAGTGGAATATTAAGTTAATTTAGAGTTGCTTAGTGTATGCACTGTAAAATTGGTTTGCAAAGTAATGTTTCAATTTATTGATGGGTCACACTCTAACTTTGATAGATATTTACCTATTAGTTTCCAAACCCAAATCATGAACAAAAAAACCTTACCTGTACAAGTGATAACTTCAACAACAATCATAGCATTAAAGTATTGCTTTGAAGACACTAGTGCATGTAATTGTTATTAGCCTTGCCCCATTATAAAATTAGGACCTATATTACTCAAGTTAATAAATGGGAAAGTGCTGCTTGTGAAAGTGCACAAATTCAATTAACAAGCAGCACTTTAAAAAAAATGAGAAAGGGCAGTAGTAGAAAGTAAGTAACACCAAATTTTTATAAATCGTTGTCTTCCCGCTAACGGGTGGCCCCGATTCGCCTCACAATTCACACGGCAATACACTATTGAGGATTTTTGGAGCAAAATATAATTGGACTGATGCCCTGCCGACGTCAATATGTTGGATGGCTGCCATTTACTCTCCAGATCCGATGCCCTTCTTTTTAGTTCAACCAGGGTAAACCAGCTCCCCTCTCTCATCCAATTTCCTTCCTCCGTAAAATTACCTCCGACACGGGCCCTATAACTGGTTACCAGGATAAACCAGCAGTAGGCCCCTCAAAGAAACTTGATCCTGCAGGAGATTTGAATGTGGCATGAGAGAGAGTTTTAATTATGAAGTTACTGCATCACTCATTTAGAGAACCGTGTTTTCATGCCCTGATAGTTTTTTTACACAAAAAATATTCTGAAATGGTGGCACCTTTATGCAAAGTACCCATATTTTGGTTGAATGTTTACAAAAGGCCTTGTTTTCACAAAATACAGCAAATTGTGGCCACCATGATTTTAGGCATTTCTGTAGTTTACTGCAGGACCTTAGGTAAACATTTTAAAAAATTTTCTCTCTCCAGTGGACATAGACTTAAGTGCGTTTTATTTCAGAATTAACAGATTTGCACGGAACACAAATCAAAATTAAGACCTTTGAATTTGATGTTATGCCCACCTTGTCCTACTTCTATATTTTCCTTAGTACTATTTTACAATAGGCAGCTTTTCATCCGTGTGCTTCAGGTGAGGTGCACCAGTCATTTTCTAGTGTCTAGATGTTTGCTGTGGGATAACAACCCATTACCCTCATAATCGCAAAGGTTAGTTTTTATCTCCTACTGTAGTCAGATTTAAATTCAGAGACCTATCGCGTCTGGCCTGACTAAGGAGTGATTCAGTCATAGCTTCCGCACAACGATTGTGCATGCATATGGCGCACGCCGACTTTGTACGCTCGCGATTACAACTGTGGTTTACTTCGATTTGCACATTTAAGCCTGCATGAAAGCTATGACGTCACTCCTTAGTTCAGGACGGACGAAGTATAGAGGACCCAGAACTTCTAAATTATTAAGGCTTTTGGATTTTGAATTAGAGAATAAAAGATGAGATTGTTTGCTTTGGCCATCTTAGATGGTGTCATAATGGATGGGCATCCATTATGAGTGGTGGATGCCGGCGTAGCACCACGATGAAATATTGGATGCCCATCCATTATGACACCATCTAAGATGGCCAAAACAAAAAATATCATCTTTTATTCTCATTCTTATTTAGAATTGTGTAATATTTGCTTTATATCGACACAATTTATTTGTCAAAAATATTGTCACATTTGAAAACAAATGATTCAATCCAAGGAACCAATGTCATCGCGTGGTGATCGTCATGCTGCGTAAATTGCATTTGCGTACCAACGCGATTTGCACGACGCAGTATAAACGCCCTATTTGCGTATGTCATATATTCGACTGCACTGCATAATTGCTGCACGCAATATCCATCTATTACCCAGTAATGGATGGGCGGAGCTTTAACCTAAACCAATCAAATTTCTTGTTCACATGATAAACCACGCCCACTGAATAAGAATTATATTTGAAGTATATCTGATAGAGGTATGACCTAACAATTTAATTCCAGGCCCATTCTCAGTTAGCATGACAAGTAACAAAAAACTACCTCCGCTGCGGACGTATTCACAGAACGTGTACTTTTTGAGTTGTGTGTCAGTCACAATTGCTCTGATAGGCACAGATTTGTGATGGAAACTTCTGAAAGTTTTGTTTGCAAGAAGGACCAAACTGAAAAAACCAGCAATGAAAAAAAATCACAGCCATTGTCTTCAGGTTCAAATTTCTCAGTGTTCATTGTGCAGACATACAGTTTTTGCTTGTAGATGTTTAAATGTGAAATATTTAAAATTTGTGTGTATGCAGCAATGAAATGGCATTTCTTAATAATGAACAAAGATTCTGAGAAGAAAAGTTTCAAATCAAAGGTGTAACCATCAACGTTCAAAATTGGAAAAGTTGTTTCAAACAACAAGCAGAAATAATACAGGGTGGTTTAAAGTGGCATTTTTTTTCAAATGTTCATCTGCAACATTTGATTTTTGACCTTTCTGTGATATCTAAAAAAAATGATTATTCAGTGAAATTCAATATTTATTCATGAAAGTATATAGTGTTGCCTTTGATATGAAACAAATCAAGTTGTTTGGATGATTTTTAATTTTTGACAATTTTCAATTTTGGTTGACATAATTACAGAACTGCCAAACTAAGATTTTCTCATAAGTCCTATCCTTATGCCAAAATCGAGTTTGTTTGTGAGGTAGCCCAAAGTGTGCAGTTTTTACTCTGGAAAGGATTTTCATCAGAAATGCCTCAAATAACATCAAATCAATTTGCAAATCATGTTTTACTACAAACAAAAAAATATTGATTTTGGATCACATGTATTTTAAAAGAAATATTATATCCTTGAATCATTTTTGTCTGGGGAAAAATTGGTTACCAAATTCATTAAAAAAATGAAATTCTGTTAAAATGGCTCAAAATGTGTGTGGCTTACTAGAAACAACCTTGTTCTTTTTTTACCTTAGAAAAATATTATATTTCGTATCCAGCCAATCAATGCAAATTCCAGTGATGAGGCGGATCTGGATTTTAAATGTGGAATGACCTTTAGGCCAAAATAATGTTGTGAATTAGCATAACAGGCAATATAAAAGTTAGATAGGTAGGGAGGCTGTGTCCCCCTTTTTAGCCTCTAATAGGTAGGCTCTTCATATCGAGTAATAGTTCCTTCAGTGAAAAGCCACTAAAATGTAAACTATTTCTCTTGTGTCTTGTTGTGAAAATCAACAGGTACTGCAATAATACATTTTACGCTCCAAAAAAAACAAAAAACCCACACCCTCTATAGGAATGACTTTGACATTTAAGTTCATATAGTATTTGGGGGAATTTGGTGCATTTTTTGTACTTTCAAGTAAGCATGATAAATCTTTGTATAATGGACAGGAGGAAACTTTCCGAATTCCACATTAGGGTGTGTATTCAAATATTGAGTCATGAAATACCTTTACTTTGACAATTGCTCATTGTCTCTATCGCATCAAGCCACTAGCAATGCCTTGGTGTACTTCCAGGAGTATTGAAGCAGATGTTTTGAGAGCTCTATTTTGTAGAAAAGGATAAGTGGTTCCAAAGTAATACTATTTGTAAATATACAAATGTGATTTCACCAACTTTATATTTGGAAGTTATTCACCATGCCACTGACTCAAGAAGACTTGAACATAAGAAGGAGCAAGCCACGAAGGAGACATGCAGAATCGGAAAGGCAGCACACGAATTGAATCTACAAGATGCCGAGAAATGATGCCAAGAAAAACGATGCCGTAAAATGATGGGCCTTTAAAAACGGCGACCCCAAATCAGAACAGGTAAACAGATATGAAAGAATTCCCCAGCATGTGTAAAGGATGTAACACTTGACGGCAGCCACTCTAGATGGCAAAATGATTGTTTGACCGCAAGGGTCCGACATCGCCACCCAATTTCCATTAGATTAACACCAGTAGGGGTTTGTTATGTGAAAATAGTTCAACACAAGATTTTTGTGGATCCGCAAAAAGCAAAGGGTTTACTTATTTAATGATTGTTTTTAAGTGTGCATTCGCATGCAACCGACATTATATTGACAACTAATGATAAGTGGCGTGTGTTCCTTGGTAATATTTGTATTACAAGGCTCTGGATGTTTGATTTTCCCCTGATGCATCGAAAAATGTTGCTTACTTCTCAAGCAATCATTGGCAATGTCCTGGTTTAGTTCAAAGCACTTTCCCAAATGAAAGGAATTACTATTGGGGACTATTGCCTCATAATATGATAGATTTCAACTGATGACCCTTGAAATAAATGCTTACTCCATCTAATATATAATTGCCACAATAAAATCATAATTTTTTGCATTTAATGGATACCTTTTCCCCTTTCTCAAATAAAAACTTAAAGAACTCGCTCCATGTCATGACACTAAAAACTAAAAGTAAAAAAAAAGACAAAAACACTTGTTTTTTTGTTTTAATATCAAAAGATTATTCATTTTGAAATGCATTTTATTTTTTTCAGGTGATGACGACTCCTAAAGTTTGGTGGCTTTTTCAACCCATAATAGTATTTTTTGTTACAGAGGAGCAAAAACCTGCCAAGAAAGAAGGGGATTGAACCTTCTTGGCCTTTGCCAGAGTCTTCAGTGGCACCATTTCCAAGGGAAAGAAGCTGCTAGTACTGGGGCCCAAACATGAACCACAGAAAGCTTTGGAAGGAGTAAGTACAAGTAGTAGTTGTAAAACTAAAGTTTTTAAATCTGGTTATATCCCCGCTAACGGGGTGGCCAGATTCACCTCACATTCGAGAGCAATACTGCTGTGTGAGGATTTATTGGAGTGAAGGATAATTGTCCGGATGCCCTTCTTGACATCAATGTGCTGGATGGCTGCCATTAGCTCTCCAGAGCCGAGACCCTTGTAGGTAGATCTTCTTTTTAGTTCTACCAGGGTAACCAGCTACCCTCCTCATCGGTTTTCCTTAGAAACCCGATGTGGTGATGGTTTAGCCACCCTGGGACAGGTATTACTGGTTACAAGGATACCAGTAGCAGGCTCTCAAAGAAAAACCTGACCTAACCATAAGTACTATGCTCTGTTTTCCTTGTCATACCAAGAACCTGGACAATTTTTCAGAAAGGAAATCTTTGGGTACCCTCAACCATATCATTCAGTTACTGGAATTGATTGATTGCAAAAGTGTTGTTATTGTTTGTCAAACTTGACATCACAGTAGAACTTGGTTTGCAGGGTCAGCTCCATAAGCTTTCTGTCAATTATTATAGGATTGACTGGCTGCCTATTACAAAAAATGCCATTGATTGTGTGATGCTCACTTACAAAAAATGCACTGAATGTAATGCATTTCAGATTGTAGAATACAAAATGCTGATTTTTTTTTTTTAATTTGATATGGTCTTTGAAAGGATGACAGTTGATACATTTGGTCTATTCTCGTACACCACTTATTTTGAAGATGCCCTGAACATTGGTAGAGTTCCATTTCATTACTATATGCATCTATAGTAGTGTGTTGGTTAAAGATTTCTCGCCACTTACCGGCAGTTGTTAGATGTTTTGTGTCAGCACCACTCTTAAAAGATAATACCATTGTAGTGTCTGTCACCAAAAGGGCACATGTCTGTGTATGGAATTTGATGGGCTGTACCTTCGCGCAGACAATTTCTCTCTTTTGACCCTTCACGAACCTGTATGTACTGCATTCTTATAAGGGAGTGTTCTTCACCCACTTCTGTGTTTACAAGCGAGTACCCAAAATTTTGTTTCAGAATTACTGAATATAAATAATCAGGGAGGGAGAGAGCATAACAGGTATCCTTACTCCTATCACTATGAGCTAGTAAAATCTCAATTCCCTTTACACAGTCCAGTAGCTTCCATTCACCAATGTATTTAGAAAATACTCTCCCTGGTTTTTGGGTATGATATATGATACTCGATCACACGAGGTCAGTTCATGTCAATGTATGTACAAGTACAACCCACTGAACTGTGTCCTTGATGAATGAGCATATTGTAACTCATAGTGTATATGAGGTGATGATGGGGCATAATTATTTATCTTGTTAAGGTTCTGCATGTCAGGTACACGATATGTTTGCAACTATTTGATATCACTGTGTATTGTACACCCAGACAGAACAGATTGAGAGTGTTACAGAGCAAACAGACGTCAGCACCCTGCACATAAGTGAATTCACTGTCAGTGACTTGTTCTTGTTGATGGGAAGAGAACTAGAACTTCTACAGGATGTACCAGCTGGTAATGTGTTAGGTAAGGATACATGAATTAGCTGAGGATCTCCAGCTAAGTTTTTTCCTGAATACAAAATTTGTTCATTTTCCCAATTAATGTCTTGTCAAAGTTGTTGTCAAGTACATAACAGATGAAGGCTATAACTCTGGCCATAGCAACTATGAGGAATCATCAACAACAAATCTGAATTGCATCTTATATTGACACAGGTTTTGCAGTGTCAATCTTACAGTTGTGTAACATAGAATCAACAAAAACTACTCTAAATTTCAGATAAATGTTGGTTGATCATTCCCAACATGACTGGCAGCTCATGACTGCAACAACGGTATGCCATTTCTGACAATCCCTTTGCAAGGGCATACAGTTCTGGTAGAGGGCATGCAACCAGAGATTTCAATTGGTCAATTCCATCTGGCCTTAAGGCTTCTGGGCTGTCTGTTATCTTCCACACACCCTTCACAGTCTCCTTCACACCTTGTAAAATGGGCCAATTTCTCTTTACATTTTCTTATTCCAAAAAATTAGTGCCATATTTATTTGCAAAATCAGGAACAGATAAAAATATGCAAGAAATGTAGGCTGTAACTCTGACCATGTAGGCTGTAACTCTGACCATACCAACCATAAAGCATATCAGAAAATGTCCAGTAATGTGTGTGTGTGTGTGTGGATATGTACATGTGTGCTTGCATGCATGTGTGCATGCATGCTATGTGTTTTGGTGTTTAATTTCCGGTGACACTAAATTTATTTTACCTGTATTTTCTCACTACTCAGGCATAGGTGGTTTAGAGCAGTTGGTGTTAAAGTCAGCCACCTTGTCCAGTACTGTTGCCTGTCCTGCCTTCACATCCATGTCATTTGCTGCAGTACCAATAGTTAGGGTTGCTATTGAACCTAAACATCTAAGTAAGTATACACCTAAAATGACACATTTGTGTCAGTTTTACCTCAGTGCATCAGATGTGAAATTTACACTTCTCTATGTGCTATAGATTTTTCCTGTAAAGAATATTTTCACTTGATACTCTTTATTACTAGTATTACTAGTAGGATTAAGTTATGATACTGAAAACACTGATCATGAGGGTCAGCTATCATATGCATTAGAACATTATATACACATTTAATACAAGAGAAAACTGAATATATTTAAATAAATCACAAGAACAGACAAAGGTGGGTGACCTGATAGACAACCTTGTCTCCCCGTCCCCCCTCCACCCCCGGCTTTACTCCATCAAATCTGTGTTTTTGGTATAAAAGAAAGTTCATATTTTTATCAATACTTTAGTGAAATTTAGGGCATTCATGTCGACATAAGCCAAATTGCAACGTGTCGCCATATTTTCTCCCGAATCGACATATACACGACACACAAAATCTGGTTAAAATGACAAAGTATCGCCTCAAAAAAAATTTTCAACCTAACAATCTTCTCTTCTTACCCACTTTGATTACGATTATAGTTATGCTTCCTAGTTCCAGTACAAGAGTATGTAAACAAGTATTTATTCCATTAATAAATGAACTACAGCCGTGCACATGGCCGTCTTTCAACTTTGCCGCCGATCCCTGTACTCAAAACACTTGAGTTGACATTGACATGACCGTGTACCATAGCATTTAGGCATGCATGTACATGTGCCCATGAGAGCTGCGCGCACATGTTGTTTTGGGGTATTTCCCCACATGACATCATAATTCACCATGTGCTTTGATATCCCGTGTATTCCCTGGGCAAGAAGGTGTATCGAACTTTAAATGAAAGTTAAATAAACAAAATTTACACTACTATCATTTAGGGATGAATTCAGTATTCTACCACCACATCCTTCAACATACAGTTTATTCCGTTAAGGCTGCCGAATTCATAGGGTGGTGGCACAATACTAAATTCATTCCCTAAATTATTTTACCCATGCATTTATACATAATTACGGTTAATCACCAATATTCTGAAAATCATTTTGTTCAATGCGAAATTACAAACCCGGAAGTAAAGCTCTCAAAATGATTTGGACGGTAATTTGGGAGAAATACTATTCAAATAGTCAACAGAACTTAGGATCAATTTTTAAGTGAAGGGTACTTTCATTTACATTAATCTTCAGTTTTAAAGACACTATCAGTGATTCGCCCGAAAGATTCAAAATTTCTGAAATTTGCAGAAATAACTTATAGTTGAAAGACAAGTCTATATAATTCTCAAAAGTTATTTTTTTGCAACTGAAAACTTCACAGAAAAGGAAGAAAACAGCAGTGCTTAAAGATATGAATCTCCATTCAGTTACGTGTTGTAGTAAGCGTCCATACGGACAGTAATGTCTAAAATGTATGATTTTGGCCTTATTAGGTTGCTTTCAGTCTTAGCACTGGTAGGGTATTTAAGGATACCTATACTTGTTACAGAGATGCAAAAATCTGATTTTTGATTATTTTTTTCGATTTTCTGATTTAGCAAATCACCGATATTGCCTTTTAATTGTTATACTCCGTAGATTGGGAAGGCTATATTGAATATTCCAGGGCAAGCTTCATGGCAGTACATGCATGCCATGGATATGGATGGCGCATTTGACGTTTTGGAGTTTGATTGATGCATTCGCCCGGTCAATTTTAACTCAAAATTATGTCGACGTCAGGATTTTTTTCAGCGATATGTCGACAGAAAAATGAGATGACAACGACAGCCCTAGTGAAATTTAAGACACAGGAAATGTTTCCTTTGGATGTTATGAACAAAAACATCTCCAAATGTGGTCAACCACATTAATTAACACACAATCGTATGAGCCAATTTTGTAGATTTTTTTGCTTCTATCCAAACAGCTGGACCGATTTAACTTAAAATTTGTAATCCAATGTTTTCGAAGCTGGTACTAACATAGAGTACTCAGTTCATACAATACACACAACAAATGCTGTGAAAGGAGATAAGTGCACATACTTTTAAGATAGTAGCACTTAGAAAGTTTATGTGGTTTTTCATATGCTAAACAAAGTGTGCTGTTTGTGACGTATCAAATTTGAGAGGAAAGATACTTATGTAACTGATATATATTGCCATGTTTCACTCTTTTAGATGAAATGCCAGCTCTGTTGAGAGGCATGAAGCTCTTGAATCAAGCAGATCCATGTGTGCAGATACTGCTACAGGAAACGGGGGAGCACGTCATAGTGGCTGCTGGGGAGGTACACCTGGAGAGATGTCTTGATGATTTGAGGAAGAGGTCAGTATCTACAGATTAACTGATTGAAAGAGCCAGCACATAAACATTAAACATTGGCCACATAAGTTGAAATGCAAGGGAGAAATGTGATTATGTTCATTACTTAAAGCAATAATTTTTTTCAAGAGCGCCCCCAATTTTCCAAAAATTTTGAGGTTTTTACACGGTTGCATTGGTAACTGGCTAGTAAACTATACCTGTGGATGGTTATGCTCGAGAATGTCTATGTGTTGCAAACGAAGGTATCTTGTAATTTGAGTAATTAATATTGGAAATCTCCGGTAATAATTCAATGGCTGTTAGAAACGGTCTTCCAATAAGAAAAAAGCAGAAAAAAATTGGCTAATGCAAAATGAAATTTGCAAAATAAGTCATTCTTACTTGGCATAACATTAAAGAACAAAGACTGGGCTTTTCCATAGTGTTTGATCTTATTTGCTTTTGTCAATTCAGAGATATAATCAATTTAGTGCAATACACCAAAATTGATTTTGTGGCAAGATTGCAACTTGGTAAAAGAAACAAAGCAGATTAAAGTACACAAAGGAGGTCTATTTTTTGTGACACAAGCTTTAATTAGTCAACGTTATAAGTTCAATGGTAAATATTTTCTTTTCATAAATAATAAACACAAATATTTAATGTACGTTTCAATGAATGAGAGCTTAGAATTTATTGCAAAATTGGCATCAGTTAAAATCATGCCCAAAGGAATATAATTGCAATCAAAATAAACACTGCAAATCCAAAGTAATGGTTTAAATATATCACACTATCTTTGTGCATTAACTAATTGTTGAAGAAAATAAAAATTTGAATTTTGAAGCAAAGTATCAAGGTAAGGACTCTGCTTTTGATGATACTTCGAGACCATAAGTCTCTCCTCCAAAGTAAATTAAGGTTGCTTTACGGCCATTATTCTCTTCTAACAAACAACAGTATATTGAACTTAATACGCTATCTTAACACTTTGCCTGGACTTTGTGTCACTTCCGACCCAGATTTGCTTCAGCGATTCCATTGTTTTAGTGCAGTCAAGCTGAACTTTTGCTAAAGCTAGCCAGATATAGGCAATTCTGGCCAAAACCTGCCCTTGATTTCTTTACACAATGTCTCGCACAGGCTGTTTTTCAGTGAAACTGTAACCTGATATATTGGCTGGTCTGCCCACACAAGTATGCTGACAGGAGGCCACTGGAGGCCAATCTATACCGCTAAGGTCCTTGGTGTGCCAGGCCCAGGAAATTGCCTAGCACAAGTCCAGGTAAAGGGTTAAAGCCAAAACTTAATGAAGATCATTTCCACCATTATGTAACTGTTTTCGCATCTTTTAAAGTTTCATAATGAAGTTAATCCCTTCTTTGAATTTCAGATCTGTTCAAATGCGAATAACTTATATTAACTAATTCTTTCACCATTCTCACTCAACCACAAACTAGATTTTGTGTTCTGTAGTAAACTGGAGTTATCTCTCAATTGAAAAAAGCAAATGAGATGAAACAAAAAGTATTGGAAAGCCTGGGTCTTTTGTCTTTAATGTGATGCTCAATACGACTTATGTTGAGATTAAATATTGAAAAAAATACGGTTTTCAATTGTACCATTTTTTTAGACCGGCTGTACAAAAAGCGAAGTGCTTGTTATAATAGCTTATCACCTTTGAGTATTTGTGGATCACATTTTTTGTGTCGTCTGCAAGAATTGCAGAAGGCACATAGGTATTACTCTGGTTGTATGTGTGTGTGTGTCTGTGGTCAAAATGTTAACCCTTAATATATTGCATGCCGTATGAGTTCCATAAGGGCTATGATAATGTAATTTGGTGGAAAGGAGGGGGGGAGGTGGGGTGACATGTTGGTGACCTCATGTGACCTTTGGCCCCATTCACAAACCACGACGGCAGATGACACTTGCGGCCCGATGTATTTTCTTTCTAATTGATGTTGATCAATATATTTACAGGTTTGCAAAGATAGAAATTGACGTATCAGCACCAATCATTCCATTTCGTGAGACCATCATCGTCCCACCCAAGAAGGACATGGTAAATGAAATCATCGATGACATCAACCATATCCAGCGCAAGAAGACCTGCGAGGAATTTGAAAGCGAAGGGATAGTGATTTCCAAAGACAGACAGCTGGAAATCCAGACGTCAAACAAGAAATGTACTTTCCGTCTACGAGCTGTGCCTCTTCCTGAAAACGTTACCAATATGCTTGAGGAGAATGCGGAATTGATTAAGATTTTGGACCAGTTCGCTGCTGTTACCTTAGGTAGTCGACCAGGAGAACATGTTGGGACTATCACTCTTACAGAGTCCACTATTGAACAGCTACTAGACCTTAGACAAAAGCTGGAGACTGCTTTCGGTGAAGCTGGGAAAAGATGGCGTAATGCAGTCAACCAGATTTGGTCATTTGGGCCAAAGAGAAATGGACCCAACATTCTATTGAATAGAATCGAAGATTATAATCGACCTAATATCTGGCATTGCATAGATAAGGTTAAGGATATGAAGATGGGTGTATACGAGAATATGACAATAGCATTGTGAGTGGATTTCAACTGGCAACTCTAGCTGGCCCTATATGCGAGGAGCCTATGATGGGCGTGTGTTTTGTGATTGAATACTGGCATATAGAAGGTGGCAAGCATAATAGTGTAAAGACATTTGGTTCTGTTCAAAATGGAGTTATTACATCCCATAGCGAACAACAAAGTGTAACTAATTCAGCAGATAGAACTGCCACCAGTGAGTCATATGATGACCAAGAATTTCAGCAGCATCCTCCATCTGAGGAGGACAGAACTCCTGTTGGTTCGCCTGACTTGTCCAGTCCAATTTCTAGTCCAACTGGAGGTCTCATACCCAGAGTTTATGGCCCGCTGTCTGGTCAGATTATATCCACTGTGAAAGAAGGTTGTAGGATTGCTTACCAGGTTCAGCCTCAGAGACTGATGACGGCTATGTATAAGTGTGACATTCAATGCACTGCTGAAGTACTAGGTGAGAAATGATACCAGATAACAAATAATGTAAGAAATATTGACAGATACTGTGAGGAATAATTATATAATATTGGATGGCTGAGGTTGATAACAGAAAATATTGCCCTCGCCAATTAAATATCGGGCTCGTCTTCGACTCGCCCAATATTTGATCTAGGCTCGGGCAATATTTTCTGTTATCAACCGAAAAAAGCCATCCAATATTATTATGTAAGAAAAAGCTGACTTGACAAAAGTTTTAAAATGGCTTTAAAAGAATAAAAAGAGGGTATTTGCTTGACAAGTTGCATGACCGAATGCCCAATATTTTTGCATATTGTGCAGTGTTGGGCGGTACACGCTAATCACACTGCAGTATTGCACCACATGGAAGCTTCAGATGCATAATAATATCAGATACTGTGAGGAATAATATCAGATTGTCAGATACTGTGAGAAATAATATCAGATTGTCAGATACTGTGAGAAATAATATGAGATACTGATGGTTTGTGACTGTAATTGTCAGATACTGTGTCGCATTTGCAATTATAGACAGTAGAAGGTAACATACTGTAGAATGTAGGACAGGCCCGTAGCCAGGAATTTATTTGGGGGTGTGGATTTTCCAGAAGTGGCAAAGCGCTCGAACTAACGGGTGGGGTCCAGGGCCCTGCTGTTTGCGCTCGCACTAACGGGTGGGGTCCAGGGGCCTGCCTTAGGGCCCCTGCTGGGGTCCAGGAGCAAAGCCCCTGGTGGGGTTCCAGGGAGCGAATGCCCCAGAAACTCTGCGATTGTTGACAATCTGAACATTAATTTTATGGTATAAAACCATTACTTTCTGGAAATTTTATCTATTAGAAGTTGAACCTCAAATATGCCTTGGGCTGGCATTGGAGGCAAAAAAGCGGAAAACTTCAGCACGATAAAGCGGACCTTTTGGCAGATTGCCGTTTTTGGGTGGTGCACCCCCCTGGCTATGGCCCTGATGTAGGATTTTCTGAAGTTATAGAAAACATGATTTAACTACATCAACATTGCAATTTTTGGGTTACCTTTTGGAAAAGTGAAAAAAAGTGAGCTAAAAACACAATAAAAAATATTTTCCACATAGTGCTTTACTAATTTTACTCTTAAAAATAGCAGGTTTTTTTTGCCAAATGTATGTGAGACACACTTTTTCCCCTTTGACCTTAAAGGAGAACCGTACTAAGAATAAATTGTACAATATACGCTATAAAAATAATTATTGACCATCTATCGAGTGGTTTCATGGAAAAATGGAATTATACTAACCATAAAATGAATTAAAACATTTTGCCTGACCATGCGCTATTTGAAATTCGCGCCAGTGTATATGGGATGTGTATATGTGTTAAGCGATACTGACGGCACAGTAGCGTCATACACCTCTCACGTGACGCTTTCGTAATGTGCATTTCCTATCAGGTCTGTATGACGCAAACGTGCCGACCGTATCGCATAACACGTTATACAATAGTGCGAATTTTAAATAGCGCATGGTCAGACTAGATGAGTTTAATTCATTTTTATGGTTAATATCATTCCGTTTTTAGATGAAACCACTCGATATGTGGTCAATAATTATTTTATAGAGTATATTGTATAATATTATTCGTTGTGCGGGTTTTCCTTTAATGTACTAAACAATATGTCATGGGTACTTTTGTTAGTGATAAGGAGAGCCCATTGGGACTTAACTGAATTATCTAGAAAATGAGGTTAAGAGCGTCAGCTTGCGAAAAGAAACAATATCAAAAGTTGGAAAATACAAACAATTCCAGATTAAACTTATTTTTGCATTCGAACACAAGGTGTCAAATCAAAAATCAAATCTTGGGTCCCCCTAATACATTCATGCATGCATGCATGCATACATACGTACATACGGTAATACATCAACTGTTAAATGGTTGATGTTATTTTGGTTCCCTCCAATTATAGATTAAAGAGGAGGTAGGAAGGGAGAGAAGGAAGTCCTCTAAATAATCCTGTTATTCTTAGGACTTCATCAATCTTTTTGTTTGTTCAATAAAAAAACACAAATTAATGAGAGTAAATAGAGCATCAGGCCAACAAATCTAATACTATACTCTGTCATAATTCCTTTTCTTTATGTCAAGACTACGCCAGCATTCCCGCCAGACAGAACCATGACAATGCACAAAAAATGCATAGGTGTACGTAACACGCAGCATCAGTAGCGCGCGTATGTAGACGCCTATTTCATAAAAGGAATTGTGACAGTGACTATAGCAAATGATGCTTTGAGAATATTATGTGTAAACAATGATTGTGCCTTTTGTACACAGGTCGCATGTATGCCGTGGTATCCAAGCGTAATGGACAGGTGCTGCATGAAGAGATGCGTGAGGGGTCGCCGGTGTTTGATATCACAGCCACGATACCAGTAGCAGAGAGCTTTGGTTTTGCTGAAGAGATCAGGAAAAGAACTAGTGGGTTGGCAAGTCCTCAACTGTTCTTCAGCCATTGGGAGGTAAGTTGAAAGATTTCCTTTGACCATTGTTGACACTTGCCATTTTGAATCATAGGCAAATTGTGGACCGAGATTCAAATTGCGAGATTTGTAATCTGGAAAGAGGTAATACTGAATAGAGTTTCTATCGGTTTCAAGACCTATTTAGCTGGTTGAGACTATTGAATGAAGTACAATTTTGCATTGACTGGGGTATCAGAATGCAAATGAGTCTGCTATCAACATTTCAAGATTCCACTATGTTAATATACATTTTGGTGCCTTCCAGTGGGGGGGTAAATGTCTGCTGGTCAGTCGATGGTTTTAACAAAAATCACTCAATTTCCACCTAAAACCATTCAAATTGTGCAATTTGGGTCTATTTAGACATCTTTTCTGGCCAGATTGTAGGGCAGATCGTGGCCTGTGTAATGGGAAAGTATGTTATCCGTCAACAGTGAGATTAACTTTTTTTTGGTGAAATACCCAATTGTTTAGCTTTAATGGGTGGGGTCTACTAGGGGTAGTCTTTTTGAAAGAGGATCAAGGTAAAATAGGGATCATCTTGAGGTCAGTGGTCATGCTTAACAATAAGGACAACTTGTCCTTAAAGTTTGTTGTGTTCTCTACTTAATATAAGAGCCTGGCACTTGCACATATGCCCCATGAAGTACCATGGGAAGCAAACTTGCGGTTTTGATATATATTGCATATTGCAAAGCCCTATTCAATATTGATGGTTAACCATAATTTTGATTGTTTTTGTTCATATCTTGTCAATGAGATGGATTTTAGGGCTCAAATTTCAGGACACGACAATGAGAAAAATACGGCCTTTCATTTGATATCAAAATCGATACTACTTCCGGGTAAATCAGGGGGGGCCCAAAGATGAGCGGAAATGCCACCTAACAATGCGTATGTAGTATTTTTATAATATAGCGTATTTCCATAAAATCAAAGCACTTTACATTTATTTCCCTGCCACTAGGAAATCTTCACAGAATAATTTTATTTTCATTTAGCCAGCTGCCGGTTAGGTGCTCAAATCTATCCTCTAGCTTGTGATATTCCCCTAACAACTTCCCAGTTTTGTTTGGGTCGACGAGGCAATTGAGATTAAGTATCTTGCCCAGGGACACAAACACGTTGACCACAGTAGGGCTCGAGCTCATGATTTTAACGGTCTAATGATCACAAGTCTGCGCTTTTCCACTGAACCACACATGCTCTCAATAAGGACAACTTTTTGATATTAGCATTAGTTTAACTTAAAAAGTTTCATTGATGGGTGGGGCCTACTACTAGAGGTGGTCTTGTCAAAAGTCAAAAGGTAAAATAGGAGTCATCTGGGGTAATTTATCATCCTTAAAGGAGAACCCGTACTAAGAATAACTTATACAATATACGCTATAAAAATAATTATTGAACACATATCGAGTGGTTTCATGGAAAACGGAATTATACTAACCATAAAAATGAATTAAAAACATTTTGTCTGACCATGCGCTATTTGAAATTCGCGCTAGTATGTGTTATGTGATACGAATGGCACAGTAGCATCATACAACTTCACGCACAACGCTTTCCTAATTTGTATTTCCTATGGCATATATGACGCAAACGTGCCAACCGTATCGCATAATACGTTATACAATAGCGCGAATTTTAAATAGCACATGGTCAGACCAGATGGTTTTAATTCATTGTTATGGTTAATATAATTCCGTTTTTCGATGAAACCACTCGATATGTGGTCAATAATTATTTATAGAGTATATTGTATAATATTATTCGTTGTACGGGTTCTCCTTTAACATGACCATAACCTTTTGGTTTACCTTAGTGTCAACTTCATTATTCTAAAAATGTTTGGTTAATATTTATGCAAAATAAACATTATCATTTATGGGTGTGGCTTACTATGGGTGGTCTTAGGTCAAATAGAGGTCATCAGGGGTCATTGAGCATTTTGGTTAATCTGTGCATTTTGAACCCTTATTTGCGTGAAAAGTATGAGATTGAACTTTGTGGGACTCGCACATTTGTCGCTGCAGCTAATTAAACCATGCAATGAGTCCTGTTTCTAGTGACTAGGTTGCAATCTAGCCATACTGCCTTTGTTTGCAGATTTTATCTAAAAAATACATCGGTCCTTGGACCGCATGTGTTGCCTGCCCTCACGGTTTGTAATGATAGGCCTCATATGACCTTTGACATTTGGCATGTGACCTTTGACCGCATCAACAAATGAGGGATCCAATGTTGCACCTATGACTCAAGTTTGGTTTCAATTGAACTTCAACATTTAAATTTAGGTCAATTTTACATTTTCAACTTACAACTTGACCTCACGTGACCTTTGACCTTGGTATGTGACCTTTGACCTTGGTATGGACCTTTTGACCAAAACCTACAATACAGCAGAAAACCCCCGTGAGGGATCCCATGTTGCATCTATGACTCAAGTTTGGTTTAAATCCATCAAAGCATGCGGATATTACAGGCAAATGTTAACCCTTTTTTCATACCACCAACAACAGACAACAGTGGACAATGTATTTTCCTAAGGCAGGCGACACAAAAAGTTAACACTTCTTTTAAGTGGGCCCTTGTCGTGACTTAAATCCAAACAAAACTTTACCTTTCCTAATTGGGCACTTGCTTTGGCTCAAATCCAAACAACAGCTTGCTTTTCCACTGTGACTAATATACAGGTGTAGTTTAAAAGGATTTCCAGAGATTTGGTGCCTTCAATTTTTTTCAAAGCCAGATTTTTGCATGTACACATAGCTTACATCCAAATTAACAAATGCCCCAGAGGAATAAGGCAACAGTCTTTCCGTTATGAAACTAGAATGATTTTTGCATTAAATGTCCAGATCTGGACAATTAACACTATGGGCTATGGGGAAAAGAAATGTACAAAAATACTTGTAAAATTAAAATTGAGTGTTGAAGCAATTAAAATTTTAGCATAGGTTTATTTTGTGGTCTTTTGTATAGATGAGGTGACATCAATGTTGACAAACACAAATTAGCACCTGGTCTAACCTGACATGTTAGAGTGCGAAGAATATGCCCATAACAGTTACAATGCATTCAATAACCTTTCACGGCCTGATTGAAGAGCGCAATTTTAAAAGGCAGCAAGCCCTGGCAGGTGATCACGCATACTGCCGGGCAGTGCTTTGTTAGTTGCCCGACGTTGACGTCACATGTCACCTCATCTTTAACTATTGGCAAAACAGAAAAGGTTATATTCACCACCAGATCTCAGAAATCTAAATGTTACTTTACTTCCTTAGTAAATTTATGTATTGTTCTTTTATTTTATTTAAACACATGTCCATATTAAAATAATGCAAGAAAGAGTTTTTTTCTTGCTTGTGGGTCATCACCTTGTAATCAGTGGCATAGCCAGATGGCAGCAGAGTGCCCCCATCTGAAAATTTTCTGAGGGGAAATCAGGAAGAACTGAAAAGATGGATATTCAAGATGTTAAAGGTCCATGGCCCGATCGTTAATAGCCTCGTCCCCAGAAGCCCCAGAATTTACCGGAAGTGGTCAACATTTTGGTATCAGAAGAAAGCTACTATTTTTCTCATTTACCCTGTGAAATCTTAGAGCCAAAGGATGTTTGGTTTGGATGTTATGAGCGAAAATGTGCCCCATTTTGGTCGACCAATATTAATTTTACACAGAACTCTATGGAGCTTACAAAATCACGTTTTCAGCTCTCGCATCAAAACGGATTGAAATATCGGCGCGAAACTTTACAGATGGGGTTTTGGAGTGAAGGCCAATCTATTAAGATGAAAACTTCATATCCTTAAATCGGGCCATCCCCCTTTAATTCAGCCCCTTTTTGGGACTCTTGCCTTGCGACCAGGATATTTTGCCTGTGATGGGGACATTTGTTGCACCTACTGGGAACTTGCCCACTCAGAATCACTGGACTGGCTACATGGCTGCTTGTAGTCGTAGGTAGCAAAAATTATCTTAATAAAGCTTCAATAACCCTAGTTTTTTTTTTTTTTTTTTTTCCTGGTCTACTGACATGTTAGAGGTGCGAAGAATATGCCCATACAGTTACAGCATTCAATAACCTTATCACGCCTGATTGAGCGCAAATTTTAAAAGCACAAGCCCTGCAGGTGATCACGCATACTGCCGGGCAGTGCTTTGTTAGTTGCCCGACGTTGACGTCACATGTCACCTCATCTTTAACTATTGGCAAAACAGAAAAGGTTATATTCACCACCAGATCTCAGAAATCTAAATGTTACTTTACTTCCTTAGTAAATTTATGTATTGTTCTTTTATTTTATTTAAACACATGTCCATATTAAAATAATGCAAGAAAGAGTTTTTTTCTTGCTTGTGGGTCATCACCTTGTAATCAGTGGCATAGCCAGATGGCAGCAGAGTGCCCCCATCTGAAAATTTTCTGAGGGGAAATCAGGAAGAACTGAAAAGATGGATATTCAAGATGTTAATTCAGCCCCTTTTTGGGACTCTTGCCTTGCGACCGGGATATTTTGCCTGTGATGGGGACATTTGTTGCACCTACTGGGAACTTGCCCACTCAGAATCACTGGACTGGCTACATGGCTGCTTGTAGTCCTAGGTAGCAAAAATTATCTTAATAAAGCTTTAATAACCCTAGTCCCATAACTTATTTTAAGGGCAATCTTAGCCACCTTCAAAAAGAAATGAAATAGCTATTATGCTCATTAACCTGTTAAAACTACATCGCTCTGAACTTGCTGCCCAAGAGGCATGGAAAGGCAATTTTATGTGAAAAATGCCCCACCCTTAAAGAGACAAGAGGACATTCCCAGAAAAGTGTGTCCTAATTTTTTTTTCCAAACTGTTTTTTTTTGTTACAATGCTAACTAATGTATTAAAATCACACCTGAAGTGAATAAGCCCAAAATGCTACTAGTCAGGCAGCAGTTGTCAGCTACTGCGATAATTTTGCCAACTTTGATTTTTCACTTTCATGGGTTCAAGGACATCACAAGGAATCGCTTTCAACTTGTTGCCGAATTTTCAGTGTCGTATT
The DNA here is from genome assembly GCA_023653785.1 of Ophioderma brevispina. Lineage (NCBI taxonomy): Eukaryota > Metazoa > Echinodermata > Ophiuroidea > Amphilepidida > Ophiodermatidae > Ophioderma > Ophioderma brevispina. The sequence continues at coordinate 51,927 of JAMKCH010016049.1, forward strand.
TCGTCACCTGGGTGCGCTTTTTCAAAATGGCCGCCAAATCATAGAAAATCGAATAAAAGCGTATTGTTTACCACAAATACCATTTAATAGGGTTAGGTTTCTGCATTATTTTGGCCAAGGTGACCGTTAGAAATGTTTTAAAATCAAAACAGTGTTTTTATCCCCCTGGCTTGAAAAGCAGAAGGGGGATTATGCTATCAGTCAAGGCGTCGGCGGCGTCCGCGGCGGCGTCGGTGGCGTCGGCGGCGTCCAACACAATCTTGTGAACGCGATAACATGAGACCCATAAGGGTTATGGTGATGTAACTTGGTGGGTGGGATCGGACTGCCATGCCCTTCATCTGATTAGATTATGGGCGTGGCATATGCTAATTTTTTTTTTTTTTTTTTTTTTTGTCAGCTACTGCGATAATTTTGCCAACTTTGATTTTTCACTTTCATGGGTTCAAGGACATCACAAGGAATCGCTTTCAACTTGTTGCCGAATTTTCAGTGTCGTATTTCGTCACCTGGGTGCGCTTTTTCAAAATGGCCGCCAAATCATAGAAAATCGAATAAAAGCGTATTGTGTACCACAAATACCATTTAATAGGGTTAGGTTTCTGCATTATTTTGGCCAAGGTGACCGTTAGAAATGTTTTAAAACCAAAACAGTGTTTTTCAGGAATGATAGAGGGCGTTTTTCTCAAAATGGCCGCCAAATCATAGAGAATTCATTAAAAGCATATTGTTAACCAAAATAACATCTAATAGGGTCGGGTTTCCGGATAATTTTGGCCAGGTGATCTCTAGAAATATTTTCAAATAAAAACAGGGTTGTTCAGAAATAATTGATGCTGGGCTTGTTTCCAAAATGGCCGCCAAATCATAGAAAATTAATTGAAAACTGTTCTAAAACATAGTATTGATCAAATTAAATTGATCATTTAATAGAGTGGAATTTTTTAGATAATTTAGCATAATAATTTCCTATAATATTTTAGAACCAAAAGTGCTATTCTTTACCATTACTAGAGGGCGCTTTTTCCAAAGATGGCTAACAAAATAATTAGAAATTATCGAAAAAAATATTAAAAAGAACGTCATTATGGGGACTTGTTTTTGGAGATTTTTACTCTAGTGAATTTTAAAGATGTTTTTACATCAGAAACAATACTGTTTACAATTAATAGATTAACCTCTCCCCAAGATTTGTGGAGTAGAGCACACTTTGGGTATATGCTTAACCTTGTTGTAAATGATTAATGGCATCTTTCTTCTATGGCACACTAATATTAAAGGGGCGTGTTCCGATCGTCTTTGGGACCCCCCTGATTTACCCGGAAGTAGTATCGATTTTGATATCAGATGAAAGGCCGTATTTTTCTCATTGTCGTCCTGAAATTTGAGCCCTCGAATCCATTTCATTCCCAAGATATAAACAAAAAACCGCCGTTTTAGTGGTTAACCACTTTATTAGTACAGTATTGAATAGGGCTTTGCAACATGCATTATTGTGTCTACCATCAAAACCGCAAGTTTGTTTCCCACGGTACTTGATGGGGTGTATGTGCAAGTGCCAGGCTCTCATATCAAGTAGAGAACACAATACACATAAATCGGAACAACCACCTTTAATGTTACACAACCCAAATTCCACAAAATGACAGAGGTCCACGTTTTGCTGATATTTGTGATAACAAATAGCCACAATTTAGAGAAACTTTGACAAGAAAGTGAACCATTTGCTGATAAAGATGTTCAAAAGTCCACAAAGGGCCTTTTAAGGGAGTTGGGTCAACTTTTTGAAGTACCTCCCAATAAATAGTGCACGCATCCATGGAGAGAGCACATACACACATCACATGATTGGGTACAAGTTAAGAGGTAAAGTATTACCTTTGTAGCTTCTGGGGGTAACTTTTCGTACCAGTAGGGCCGTATTGGTATATACTTTGTTGTAACAATGCTAATTTGATAAGGCATCATATTGAGGAATTTTAGTTTTTCACTTAATGTCAGGTAGTGATTGTAATCAAGACAAAATTGATGCAATTTATGTGTGCTCATTTGTGTTCTCTATGGGGATAACAATGAAACATTCGCGCAATTGCATATGAATATGCAACAAGTCCCCGGCCCCGTTTGTAGAAGTTTTTTCCATAATTAGATCCCATCATATGTCATGTAATGAGGAAAACTGGTACCATGATACTCTCGCAAAGTATGGAACTGGGTGCGGATGCTAATTATGTTAGATAGAGAATGTTATAAAGAAAGGGTCAGATATTTACTACCTCGCAAAGAGCCAAGAGCAGCTTGCCCAATTTATAGGGGTGACATATCTTCTATCAAACTATAGGGAGCTTTCTTGGCTTTCTGATTTATTGCCGGCATCATATGGGGGGATAGCAAGTCCCTGAAACTCTTTGAAATCTCCGAACGTGAAAGGTCTTTCGCAAATGAGCTTTGATTGTGTGATCTGCAGGTATTAGACTGTCTCTTCCCAAAAGGCCAAATAAATAAACCTCTTTATGTAACCTCATTAGCATAAATACTTCTGGGTCAGAACGCTGTCCACTTCTAGCCAAGCCATGGTGGGAAATTTAAAAGAATAATTCAGGGTATACATAAAATTTGTGTCAAACTCGGCGATGCTGACACAACAATGCATGCCGATCTGCAGTTAGTTTATGGAGAAGAAGGTCATTCATACAGGACTGTTACAATTGCAAAAAGATCAACTTGCTATAGAGATAGGCGCGAGTCCGTCAAAGAAGATCCAATATATGGAAGGCTATTGTTGGTATTTTACTCCTGAGATTATTCTAGTAGCCTTGTAAAATCTAGTTACAAGAAGATTGAAGAGTAATATAGTGGTGGGTGCGTCGCTCCCTGTCATGGCTGACAGCTCTTGACCTCAGAGATGCGATGTCAGAAATGACGATCTTCAGCAATGAATAGCACAGTGTGCCTGTAACCGCCTTAATTGGGTCGAAACCACCAAGCTCTTGGCCTGCATCTTATTTGCCTTCAACCATTCCTTGCAAAATCACCTTCCCCAAGTTGTTTGCCCCCACGCCTTGATACATGACCCAAAAAATCTAGATTCTGAGTGCATGATCTTCTGTAACAAGCGTTGTTTTCACCACAATTCTCCTTGAAGAACATGAAGTTTGTCCTCTTCTCGGTCATTGGATGGAAGTATAGTAGACGCCTCCAACACACAATCCCAAAACGGCTGCAATTCTGTTACGATCTGCTTGGGTGAGGGTCGTGGCTCACTTGCTATGTGGCGATTGGAATGCCAGAGCTTGGATCTGACGTTTTTAGGAGGTTCTAGTAATCCTCTGTTAGCCCAGATCTTGGATAGACTGACCATTGCCGATCTTCACTGCCATTTAGTCTAGTGGGTAGAAGGGGTGTTTGTTGCACCCCCCTGAAAATAACCTTTAATCAATGTCACTATTGTCAGAAAAAATGTTGTTAGACAACGATAGCTATGTTAAAAAAATCAAAAGTGTCCCACGTATCATTTTTATGCCAATTTATGAAATTTAGTATCACCATTACCAGAAAAATACAATTTTTGATATATCTCAGGCAATACTGTTGATAAAAGAAAAATGAGGTGACCGGCTCTATGGTTTCGAGGGTCAAAGATCATGATGGAACCATTTTGAAATTACCAAATGTCCCCATGATGACGTAATATGCAAATTGGGTCGCCTTAGCTATCTCAATTCGATATATCTCAACCAATACTGTTGATAATGAATCCAAATAAGGTGACTGGACCATGTTTTGAGGGTCAACAGATCAAGATGACAACCAATTTTTGAAAATTACCAGATGTCCACATGATGACAATAATATGCAGATAGGGTCCGCCATTAGCCAAAAATCCATATTTGGGCTTCGTGGCCAATATGCACATACCTGTCCCCCATAAAGATGATGAGACCTGTATTGTTTAAAGGGTCGCGGATAATTTAAAAGGCCTCATAAATTATTTTATTTGTCATTACAATGTTCACCTGCAAATACTACAGACATATTTACATCTTTTCTGAATCATCGCCAAAACTTAGAGCTTACAAATCTGTACTCATTAAAATACTTTAAAAAGCATTAAGCCATCGATTAGTTTTAAACCCTCAGTACATTTAAAGGACCTGCAAGGATAAAGCTTGGAGCCATCTTCTATGGAGTGACATCAATCCGTCAATCATATCAGTCCCCCTATCGCATGCTTCATGTCTGTGATCAGATACCTGACTGTGATCAGCAAAACTCTGATCTTGAACGAGTGGGATATCATCGTCTGTGGGAGATAATACACAACCGGAAGAATCGACTCACAGAGGCATCGCCACCCCCTCGTAGATTGGTCTTTCCAGTGTACCCATCTTTTTCCGTGTAACAAAGGCGTTAACCACAAAGCACCCTCAATCTACTCCTCTTGGAAGAGCAAAGGGAGCAAAGGGAGTCACGGGCCCAGAAATGTGTCCTGTTCAACTTTATCGAGTGTCTAGATGTTTCTCTCCTCGTAATTTCAGCAGGCTTATCCATGGAGTCCATAACAATTTCTTGGCCTCTAACACAGTCGACGACATATTGGAGCTGAGGCGTCTGCGAAATTTCATACCTGCTGACCAGATCCGGTTCCTCTACATGGTAATAGCTTGTAAAGATTTTAATTAAGCCAAAGTTTTAAACATCTTAATCGGCAAGACGTAACCGTAGAGGGCAATGGAAATCAGTCTTCAGGTATATGTTCCAAAGGAAGCATCTCACCATGATTCTTCTGCAACCGGTTTGGCCACTCTGATCTTTTAATGATTTGTTTTGAGTTAAAACAACCCATGGCCAAGGCCCTGGTCAAAGATTCAACATAGGCCTCAACCTAGACCCCCCTCAATTATGATCAGAAGAAAACAGATCATATTTTCCACTTGGAAAATGGATAACTTAATAAATCTCTATCAATGTCATGGCAGGAATCACGATACAGAAAGTGCAAACGGAGTCAAGCCATCAACCAAATCTCTGGCCTGGGGGTAGATAAGTTGCAGGGTCAGCGTAGCTTTAAAGTCAACACAAACCAGAGATTTCCCTAACCATTTCACTCCACGCGCATTAGCCTAGAGTTTTCATGATGGCTCATCATTCACATTCATACCATTTTTTGAGAATGATACGATCTATATATATACTACCATATGCAAGAATTTTGAAGGCTTTGAAAGCAGTTTTATTGCAGCAAGGCAAGATGCCTGTTCCTGGATTAGGAGCCTTCATCTCTTCAACTGGTAACTCCCCCGCCCAAAAATCATAAACTCGAGGAGTCTATGGACATGCTGAAAGCCTGCACCAACACGACGAAGGATAGCAACACCTTGACACATGTGAATGTTTCCAGGAGTGTACGCGTGTGCCATAGCTTCAGAA
>JAMKCH010016050.1:0-24536 GCA_023653785.1 Ophioderma brevispina
CAGATTTCCCGTCCGGGAAAAATACTTCCACCGCGCCAAGTCCGTTTGTTTAATTCCGAAGAGATTAATTATCCCATGGTTAAACCAATTATGAACAAAGACTCGCGATAAAATACCGCGCGTTGTATAGCTTTGATTAGCATGCATTGTTAAATGCCCGAAGCGCAACCATATCATGACCTTCACAATGGAAAATAGGTCGGGTCATCCGTGTTCAACTAATCAAGTTTAGAGGTAGGGTCTACGCTAGATTTAATTTATATATTTGGACTATATTTTGCCACTTATTGGAAAGCTTTGTGAGTCATCAATTTTTCGCCCGACGTTTTGCATAATAAGGAGTTAATAATCATTTTGTGTTTGTTTATATTGAAATTACATTAAAAAAGTGTTTTTTTTACAAACATGAAAATTGGCGATGGACCAACAAAATCGTGATAGACCCCAAAATTCGTGATTTTTGCGCGTTTGCGCGATTCGCGAAAACTCCGGTTCCTACACAAGCCCTCTTCCTATCCTCAATGCATCAGTGGCGTAACCAGCGTGGGGCAGGGGGTGCGCGGCCCCAAACGGAACCCTTGCCCCCCCTTCTTCCCCCCAAAGTGAACTGACCTTTGTACAGTGTCTATGAGAAGGACCCAAATTAGCCCCCTCAAAAAATGTCTTGGCACCCTTCCTGCCCCCCCATTTGCAAAGGTCTGGTTTACGCCACTGAGTCATCTAGAATTTTACTTTACTGTTGAAAATCCCTGATATACCACGTACCTAAAGCCATAAATTGGGCCAAATTAAGGGTTTTTTACCTATATTGTTTAGTCTTGTAGCGTTTTGCTGCCCCTGGTTGATGCATACTGAAATCAGTGGTTGACAAGACAAAGTCAGTATTCCAATGGTGTGATGAGTTGATGGTTGATGGGTGGGGGTAAGTCAGTTAATTGATGAATACGGAATCCAATGGGTGAGGGGGTGAAATGGTTTGTGGCGCCACGTGGTTGCTGGAATAGTGGCTTCAGCAGGGGATTCAAGTTGTTGCCAGTAGAGTAGCAAATGCATTAATTTTGGAGCCATTTTTACTTACTGTAATTTGTTGTTGTTTTTCTTTTATTTACTGAGGAGATTTGCATGTTAAACAAAACAGAGGCTAGAATGTTGCAATTTTTAAAAGATATCCAAGTGATTCCAAAATCAAGCTTTTTGTTTTAATAAACTATAATTGGACAATCAGTATGATTTGCAACTGTCTTGACTTTGCCATCAGCCAATTGAGCATTTCTGGGAAGCCCTTTTCAATTTTTTTTTTTTTAAATTAAAAATAAAGGCATTTTAGACATTTAGGTTTTTGGACTACTACTGGGAACAACTGATTTTTTTGTTTGGCCTTAACACTGAACACATTCACTGGCTATCGGCCTATATCCCAACATCCTTTTCGGAAAAAGACTACCATCCTGACGATCACCGCAAAACAGGTGGTATCGTTTTTTTACTTGTTAGATCTAGGGGCATTTTCCCCCAAAACAAACGGGTCCGCTCGTTATTTTTGAAAAGTGAAAAAATGCAGTTACGAAGGGACGTTAGGATCTGGGAATTGTCACTTTAATTTGGTTTGTTTCATCAATCACCTCATTGCACAACTCACGCCACAAACCTCTGGAGTAAGCCACAGCATCCATGATGCTCTCGTTTATATCCCCATACTAAAGGCTCAAATTGTCAAAGATACTTAGCGTGCCCCCCCTCCATTCCACTAATTAAAAACCTCTAAAACTCTCCCTTAAAATAAGACTGATTCATGATTATCATCATACTTTAACCTTTCACATAACTACTCATACTATACTAATTTATAAGCAACATTTTACGTTAACTCCGATGTTCCGTACTTGGAACATATAGCAGTCATTACAGTATAGCGTCATTGCTAGCAGGAGTAGTCTAAAAAAGTGTACAGTTTTCTCAACGTTTTCAACCAGTTTTGTAACAAGATATCGGAGTTAATATTGTCTGTAAAAAGTATATGCCGCTCACTTTTGAGAAATTTTCAGTACGAAAAACAGTAAACTTTTTACCACTATTTATTCATTGAAAAAAAAAATACTGCCATGTTACCAAAAAAATCCTGACAAAACCAAAACCCTGTAAAAAATTAACGTATACTGTAAGAATTAATCAACCACTCACTTCAACACATATAGTTGGTGCCGTTAATACAGTTATTGTGAATGTGCTAAATAAAAAAAAAAATCACTGATAACACGCTATAAAACTTATTCAACTCTATCAACATTTTTTACGGTGCATAGGCCTATACTGTAAAATTTACAGTTTATTGTAGAATTACCCAAACGTAAAATATACAGTAACATTGAATGAAATCATGTAAACCCTAATCGGAATCATTTACGTGAAGATAAGCAACGGTGCGGAAATGAAAATGAAACTCCTATAAACATGATTCGTCAAATTCATCAAATGATTAAATTCTCCCCGGAAATCTACCATGTGAAATTAGCAGAAAATCGGGAAGAAAAACTACTATTTTCAGCATTCAAATATCACACCCTGATTTTGATTCCCTAACAATGTAGGCGAGTCATCGCCTGATCTATTAATTTCTCTATTATGACGCGTTTTTGCACATGAGCATGATTCTTGGAATATAAGTGCTCCAAGTAAAAGTGCTCACCACCTGCCAGGAGCCCTTTTCATAACATAAGAAGATATAGTAAGAATGTTTGATGCTTAATTGCTGTCCAACTGCTACAACTTAAATAAGTTTGTAGATTGCGCTCGCTAAGTGTTAAATACGCACTTTTGCGCTCAATTGTCCAATCGCCAAAATCCATACACGATCGCACTGGTTACTATTTGTATAATATATGAGTAAGTCTCTTATACCCAAACCAGAAAACAATATCCCCTTGGATATTACTTACTGTATTATTTAAATATACTTTTTTTATATTTTACTTGAATAAAATTAGTCATGAACTTTTTCAATAAAATTCAGTCAATAACATTTTTAATGAAATTTAAACGATACGTTTTTCGATGAAATTGATAACATTCAGTTCATAACATTTTTAAGAAATTTATCTTCAATAAATAGCTTTTGATCAATTTTTCGTCATTTTTTTAGATGGAATTTATTTTTTTTTCCGATAAAATTTTTTTTTTTTTTTTTTTTTTTAGTCAATAAATTTTGTAGTAGTCGATAAAATTCAGTTGATAACAATTTCAATGAAGATAATTCAATAAAATTTACTTGATCGTTTTTTTGAAATATTTGTTGATCAATTTTACTTGATAAAATTCACCTCTTTCATAAATATTCAATTTTTTATCTAATTTTTCAATGACGAAATGTACTTGCAATAACTTTCTATTTGATCAACTATGTTTTGGTCGGGTCGACTATAGAAACCACTGCTCTCAAAAGTTTCGAAGAGTCTAAGTTCCTATAGCTGAAGGTCATTTCATTAAATGTTTTCTTTTATGAAAATGAATCTACGTACTACTATAAATTCTGGAGTTTGTAGTGTTGGTGTGTAATGCTATGCAATTTCAGACAAGAAAACATAATTGGCATGTTTGAAATGGCCCTTAAAACAAAAGCATTTCTTTCTTTTTTCTTTGTTTTAGGTCTCTGTGAAGACTTGCTTTTTGATGGTAGTTTGGTTAAAACGTTGCAGGATAATACAGGGTGATACCAATAGGAGAGATATAAGTAAGAAAATGATCAGGGCCACGTAAGTTTATCCTAAACTACGTAATGATTGAAGCGTTTAACTCAAGATTGTGTTGATATTATTTAAGACGAAGTTTTATGCAACATCTTTATTTGAAAAGACAAGTAAGGTGTACCACCTACAATAAATTAAAGCATAACCTTTTGAGGATTCAGTTTTTACCACTTTTGGCGCCCATTGGGCGTTTTTTCTTTTTCTTTATTTGAAATGATAGGAAGGTGTAATTTTTTTTAATTTTTCTTTTTTTATAATTTTAGGATTCAGTTTTAACACATTTGCGCCCAATTGGGCGTTTTTTTCTATTTTCTTTCCTTTTGAAATGATAGGAAGGTGTAGCTTATGTTAAATTAAAGTGTTAATTTTGGGATTCAGTTTTAAAAGACACTATCGTGTTTGAAAAATAATTTGAAATTCGCGGAAGAGCTTCAAGTGAATGATAAGAAATGCTGTATCAAAGTTCGATGAAGATAGAGTTTGAAGGTGGGTGCGAAGGGGACCTAAGGGGTGAATGCAAGACGCAGACAATGGGATCCAAGAACTGTAAGAAAGTCACAATTATACTCAAGCAGAACAAGAAGCAGGAACGATTCAGGAATACTCATTAGTGGTCATGTGAAATTTTTCTTGCGATACTCCAAGATACTATTATCTGAGTAGGAACAACAAGAACAAGCACAAAACCTAGATAACAATAAACAAACTTCACAATTTACACTAACATATAACACGCATTCTCACTCATACGATTTACATCAAACGATTCTGTCTCCATCTACTTTACTAAAACTACCTTCACCTACCTTAATTTTTTCCCCCTTCCACCTTGACCCTCTTGATCCAACTTACTCTGTCTCTGACATTCCCTCTTCGTGATTTGGCATTGCTTTTCTACTTTTTTGCCATCACATCTCGCCACCGCATCCACCCCCCCGCTTCGCTCTCTCGGACTCGCTTACTGTGGGCGGCCATTGCAAAGAGCAACAATGACGGATGGCTATCATGTACGTCCGTCAGCTTGAATCGACGTTAGCGGTGCGTGGAACACTGCCGTGTCCTCTAACTCTTGGGCACTGCGCGATGCAACTTCTGAAAATGTCTGCAACCATGTGATTGCGTAATCGCCGCAGGAACTGCGGTCCATGACTAGCCTCATCACGGGTGAACAGTAGGGTCAACGCGCGGAATGGGATAGAACACGAGACTTGTTACAAAGCTACATGTCCAGAACTCTGAGTCGTGGAGTGAGGTCTATATATAAAGTTCTGTATGCTGACAGCTAATCAGCCGATCCACGCGACCGGAAGTGAATCGAGCAGAGCACAAGCGGGAGAGCAGGACCCAACTGAGTGGGGGCTATATCGAGTGCACAGATGGACATCAGAGGAGCTGGCCGACTGAGACTGGAAATGAGAGGAAGGTGTAACCGAGGTTAAAGGAAAGCGAGAGAGAACAGGGGGACGCAGGTATGGGAAAATAACCATTAATTGAAGGGAAGACAGTGCCAGGGGCCTGGCTATGGGGCGGAAGGAATCGAATGGGAATGGAATGGTAAAACAGAGCAGGGGGTGGAAATGAAGGAAAGAATGCATGATAAGATATGTAAAAGGTAAAAAAAAAAAGGGCACGGAGGCATGGTGCGAGGGGGAAAACCAAAGGCGGAGAGCCTCAAAGGGCAACGGGCGGTGGAAAGGCTACAAGGGGAGGAGTCCAGATGATCTGGCCTCTATTCAAATAAATTTCCCCGAGTTGGGGCGCGTTACAATATCATACTCGGTCTTATCTGATTAGAACAGGACACACTAAAGATACAGTGGTACACGATGAAAGCAGGACGGAGAAAATAGAAGGGGGGGCATATTATAAATGTAGAGGGCGGCAGAACTTAAGCGGTGGCAATCAGGTAGCGGGCAGCCAGACGATGGGGACGCAACCTTGGAGGCAAGTGGCGCGCGTCAGACGGGGGACAAATACGCCCAGGCAAAAGCAAGCTTAGGCAGGCACATGAGACGATGACAAGCAGAAAGAAAGGACTTGATGAAAGGAGAAGACAGAGGCAAGCAAGGCCAACGAGAAAAAAAAAAAAAAAAAAAGAGAGGGGGAGAGCCGGGGGGAGCACGGAAAGGAATGTAACGCCTAGGTAAAAGTGAAATAGACACCGCTCCAACACTAAATAAGCACAGAAAAGGGGTGTTAAGGCAATGAAAGCAGGAGGGTTGAATGGGTAGAACAACAAGGTAGTAGTGAAAATGAAAAAAGGATGGTAAAAGAAGCAGAAGGAGACCCAACTGTGGGTGATGCTTTTTTGGTGCTATTTTCATTATGTAGAATCTTGAAAACTAGAAAACAGGAAGAAAGTAGTAACACTGCACATGGGGAAATGGGTGTAAACAATTATCAAAGCTCTGAACGGACTATTGGCACATAAGGTCAATGTGCCAGCCCATAATTATAGCGTGCAAGGGCCAACGTGGGCGTAAATAGTTGTCATCATTGAAAGCGTGATGTGAAAAACACCCGAATAGAAGGTGTAACGCTAGTGGTAAAAGATCACACACAAAATTAAAGCCGTAGAGAACAGTAAAAGGAGGTGACAGGTGCAAGTGTAATTTTAAGGATACTTTTAAAGTGACTCGCCAATTGGGCGTTTTTCGATGATCTTTATTTGAAAAGAAGGTGTAACTTATGTTAAATTAGCTTATCACTTGGGGATTCATTTTAACACATTTTGCGCGCCACTTGGGCTGTTTTCTATTTTCTTTATTGAATGATAGGAAGGTTGTAACCTATGGTAAATTAAAGCTTATAATTTTGGGATGTCGTTTTCACACATTTTGCGCCAATTGGGCGTTTGTTTCTATGTGCTTTATTTGAAATGATAGGAAGCTGTAACCATGTTAAATAAAAGCTTATACCTTGGGGATTCATTTTTAACACATTTTGCGCCCCAATTGGGCCGTTTTTTCTATTTGTCTTTATTTGCAATGACAGGAGGTGTAACCTATGTTAAATTAATTAAAGCTTATAACTTGGAAATTCATTTTACACCATTTTGGGCGCCCCATTGGGCGTTTTTTTCTATTTTCTTTATTTTAAATGATAGGGAAGGTTTAACCTATGTTAAATTAAAGCTTATACTTGGGGATTCAGTTTTAACACATTTTGCGCCCAATTGGGCGTTTTTTTTCGATTTTTCTTTGAAATGACAGGAGGTGTATCCTATGTTAAACTTAAAGCTTTAACTTGGGATTCATTTTTAACCCATTTTGGGCCAAATTTAAAAACAAAATTTTTCTATTTTCTTATTTGAAATGACAGAAGGTGTAACCTATGTTAAATTAAAGCTTAACAAGTTGGGGATTCAGTTTAACACATTTTGTTTGGCGCCCAATTGGCGTTTTTTCTATTTTCTTTATTTGAATGACAGGAAGGTGTAACCTATTGTAATTAAAGCTTATAACTTAAGGATTCAGTTTTAACACATTTTGCGCCCAATTTGGGCGTTTTTCTATTTTTCTTTATTTAAATGACAGGAAGGTGTAACCTATGTTGAAATTAAGCTTAGAACTATGTGAGGTCAAATGTCACACACCAAGATCAAAGTCAACGGGAGATCGAACAGTTGTAAACAAGGTGATTGTTTCTAATGCAATCTTATACTCATGTACTTTACATTCAGTTATAATTCTTTTTTATACATTTTCTGGTAATAAAAGTGCAACTTAAAACTAGAAAACCTAATCCTTTTAAATGCTTTTTAAAAAGAAAAAACCAAACTTTAAATTAAAAATATTGTGAAATTTGCAGATAGCTTCCAAGTGAAGGATTAAGTCTGTACAATTCTCATAAGTTTTTTTCCTTTTCCACTGTAGAATTGACAGAAAAGAATAAAACGACAGTTTCCAAGATACGTTCTCATGCAATTACGTGTTGTAGTAAGTTTCCCGAACGGACAGTAATGACAAATCTCCGATCCTGTCCTTATAGGTTGCTTCTGGTCATCATTTGCAGGTAATGTTAGCATACCTGATAACATTTTTTTTTTTTTTTTGTTTTTTTTTTTTTTTTTTTATTTGTTACATACATGGCACAATCTGATTTTTGATGATATTTTTTTTTTTTCGATTTGCTGATTTAGCAAATCACTGATAGTGTTTTAAATGTTTTTAATGTTTTTCTTCTTTCTTGTAAAATTGTGCCTGGCGACTCCGACATTTTTTTTTAACACTTTGTTTTCAATGAAATTAGTAATTGTTTTTCATGAACATTATGTGATATAATTTAACTTGAAATGTGCTCAATACATTAATTACTTGACAATTTTTTTACTATGAAAATACCAAAGAGATGGTGGTAATGCGTTCCATAGATCTCAGTGTCGGTCATTCAATTGTTGTAAAAATATTGTGTTTTTAATTTTTTAGTTACTTTTTTTAATGCCCATTTTGTATCCCTCGCTGTTCGCTGTGCTTCATCAAATTGCCCCGATTAACTGTTATATCATAGTATTTTGGCTAAGTAATCCATCTATTAGGGCCTATAGCTTTCATTACACGTCCCATAACAAGTACTTTGCGCCAGCTTTTCGAATATAAAACAATTTTAGCATTACATGCACCGGTGCATGTAACTTCAAAACTTCATGCACAATGTAAAAGCTACATCCCAGCTAATGTAACATGGAATTGTGCTACTGCTAACCTTTATCATACAGACTCTGGTACGTTTTTAGACTATTGACGTTGCCTCAATTTTATCATTTCAGCATTCATGACTCTCTTTGAAATAACCTAAAAATTAAAATTGCAAGTTTATGATTCACAAAGGTTAATTTACAATGCAGCACATGCATGCAGGATACAAAAGTTACATGCACAAGAGAAACTACATGCACCTGTGACATGTGTGCACCTGGGTAAGTCGAAGCCTGTACTGCGCATGCATTGTTTCCAACTTCATCTACCTGCTATAAAACATGTAAAATGCGGAGCTTATGAACAAGGATTTCAATCATCGGCATGACGGATTTTGGCCTCAAGATCGTATTCACATGTGACCATTTTACATGTTTATTTGTTCATGTTTTTTAAATGTCGACCTTATCTTTTATTGTTATAATTAGAGAGCGTAGGAGAAAATACCTCCATGGTTATAGGCCTGGCCACCGCTTACAATGCGATCAGCAATAGCACTGACATAAACATGACAAACCACCCGGACGAAATGAATTGGTCCCGATAGGGTCTACTTACGGTAATCTTTTTTGCCTTTGTTGTGTCGGCTCCCCTAAGGCAGGAAGACACCTAGGCCGGTATTCACAAAAAAGTGGGTTTAACTTTAATCCAGTGTTTAATTTTACCCTGGGTTAAAATATCCCATGAGATTAACATAATTTATCCCTTGGATCGTGGTTTACACCCCTGTTTAACCCCGGTTTAAAGTTAACACGCTATTGTGAATCCGGCCATGGATCACTTTGTCCCACTGTTGTTGTTGTGTCTGTTGTTGATGATTGTTTGTTGTCTGTTGTGAAAAAGGGTTACATTTGCCATGTAATATCCCCATACTTTGATGGATTTAAACCAAACTTGGCCTGGGTCACAGGTGCAACAACAACATGGCATCCCCCACTTGTTTGATGAGGTCAAAGGTCACATGCCAAGGTCAAGTCACATGCCAAGGTCAAAGGTCATGTGAGGTCAAGTTGTAAAATAGGCTGAAAATGTAAAATTGACCTCATATGAAAAGTTTGAAGTTTTTTTGTTCCAAAAAATTGGGAACCAACTTGATCATAGGGCAACATGGGATCCCCTTTTTGATGAGTTCAAAGGTCACATGCCAGGTCAAAGGTCAAACCATGCCAAGCGTCAAAGGTCATGTGAGGTCAAGTTGTAAAATATGCTAAAATTAAATTGAACCATCATATGAAAAGTTGAAGTTCAATTGGAACCAAACTTGAATCATAGTTTCAACATGGGATCCCTCATTTGTTTTGCTGAGGTCAGGTCACCTGCCAAGGTCCCAAAGGTCATGTTAGGTTCAAGTTGTAAAAAGGCTGAAAATGTACAATTGACCTCATATGAAAAGTTAAGTTCAATTGGAACCAAACTTGAATCATAAGTGCAACTTGGGAATCCCTCATTTTGTTTTGCTGAGGGTCACAGGTCACCTATAGCATAAGGTCCAAAGTCATGTTAGGCCTATCACTAACTGCGACGACAGGCCAAACAAGCGGTCCGAGGACCGCTGTAAATTTTTGGTTGTTGTTTTGGTCACATAACGCTTGAAAGCTAAAATTAATCTTCAAGCTGAATAATTTAACAGTTAAAATACTTGTAATTCTATTTGATTGCAACCACAAAACACAGACCCGACCATAAAACAATTTCGCTTGATCCATGCCACGCGCACTCAGTTTTGGTGGAAGCTGGGGTGGGAAGCCCAGACGTCATGCCCATCCATCTCCGTAAATTCAGCACTACCTTGAAGTTTGACTATTATTTGTTGTATCAACTGTAATTTTATTTGTAAATTGGGGTTTTATATTGGGACCATGCAGTTAGTGGGGACTAGTGTACTATGTGGGGCGGTTTGTACAGGTGGGCTAGTTGTACAATGTGGGGAGAGTTGTACATGGGGCCAGTTTGTTTACAGGGGCAGTTTGTACTTGGGGGCGACAACTGTATCCTATAAACTGAAATTGTGAGTAATTATTGCAAGCTTTCATTATTATTCGAAAAATTTTTCTCCATCCACACTCAAATCATGTAGACAATTTACATGGTAGTTCTTTGACATCGACTCCATAGCTCTGCCTGCTAGTTCGACGTTACTCTAACTGGGCACTCCAAATTGGGAGTCGTTTCCCACTATATATTCGTGATCATTAACCTCACGGAGTCGGCAGGTACAACATAGAGGCCGGAAGTGAGTACTTTTGAAAATTGTTTCCGACAGGTTTTGGTGAGAAAAACCCCGCGGATATCATAGTATAAATCTCACAAGCCCGGGGCTCTGCCCCGGCCCGGGGCATGGACTTGTCAAAGCTAATGCCGGCTAGCCATGCAGTGTGTGGGACTACCAATAAACGCATTCCATATTCTACTCGATCCACACACAAAATAAATAGAAGTTTTTAAAAATGTACGAACCATCCATGTTACAGTATCGCGACATGATGACTATACAGAACAAACAGATCATATAAACGTTACTTTACTCTCCTATAAATCTCAAGCTGAATTGGAAGTTTGTCCTTTCTGTCCGGATCCCACGTGTGTAGACATCTCATTCCACAATTTGCAAAAATGATAGAACATTAGTTTTTCAGTATTTAATCGAAGTGAATGCAAAATATTTACTTCAAATACTTGCTA
The DNA here is from genome assembly GCA_023653785.1 of Ophioderma brevispina. Lineage (NCBI taxonomy): Eukaryota > Metazoa > Echinodermata > Ophiuroidea > Amphilepidida > Ophiodermatidae > Ophioderma > Ophioderma brevispina. Next base: position 11,123 of record JAMKCH010016050.1, read on the forward strand.
ACTTATATTTGAGGAGATTACGCATACCACCAAAGATAGATTAGAATACCACCAGAGATTAGAATACCACCCATCCCTAATCACAACATAGTATTAATGGAACAATATCTACATCTTCTCGTACCATCATGCGAAAAACTATCTCGGACATGAATGAGTCATCAAGTGAAGCTCACCACCACAAAGATGGCTCGACATAAGTTCACTCTCCGAAATTCCTGCCCTTCTTCGCAATTCTTCGAAATTGTTCAATGTATTCGTAGCCAGAACTCTAAGCTATACGATTTCCTCATCGCGACCAAGAAATCTAAGCTAGATCGCCTGCTGGAAGGAGGCGGCGGTTTCTCAACATACAGCATATAATTCACAAGAGGACTTAGTTGTCACTATTCCGGAAGACTTGGAAATTCTGAGGATGCACGATCCCTCCTCAATAAATGGTCTTAATTTTGTTGGTGCCTCTTCAAGCACTTAATGACCAGACCAAGGTCACCAGGATGTTGAAGCAGTTTGTAGACGCCTTCGCCATCAAAGCATCTTTCATGGCAATGAACAGGATCAACATGTGTTGAAGGTGGGGGTTGAAGTGAATGTTTTGAGAAATTTCGACCTCCTTCATCCAACGGACAACCAGCACCTGGAAACTTCGAGTCCTTGATGAAGTCATAAATAAGGAATCTTAAACGACATCAATCTGTACATGCTACCCTTTTTCTTTCACACATTGAGATCCACCAATCCTCACTGCGGAGAACGCAAAGCCTAGGTGATCTTCGTGCCAACTTGATGTTACATTAGCCCGCAGACAAAGGCGGCGCGATCGTCGTTTGGGCCAAGGAATGATACATCACTGAAGCAAATTCGGCAACTTGGCATAGCACTACTTACCAATTCTCCCCATGATCTCCCGACGTGAAACATAACAATGATCGAGAGAACTATCAAAAAGTTGACAGAACCAAAAAGAGCTCCACGCCACTGCCACCAATCTCATTAAGGAGAATCATCATGTTCGACATTTTATATGTTGACAAAATCACAAGGAGAAATCTCCTGGACGTCCAATTATGGCTTCTTCGCATAGCTGTCCCACTGTACTCATAGCAGAATACATGATAGCGTCCTTCAGCCTATTGTCAGAGCTTCTACCTCGACGTTCAGGATTTCCTCTCATGCACTCCGTATCTTGGACTCTGCCGTCTCAATGAGGGACCGAAATTCATATTCCACAATGCATCATATGTTCGCTTTGTACCTATATTCCATATGATGAGGGCTTGGAAGCTTTGCAACACTATCTAGATCGCCGGGCTAACAAGAACCCACCACCAGCCACACCTTCGTCTCACTGAGCTGGTCCTTAAGCACAACCCCTTTGGTTTCAACGACTGCTACTACCTTCAAATTAAAAGGTTTGCCATTGTCTCCAAACTCGGTTCTGGCTTAGCTTTTATCGATTGGTTCTTTGAGGAAAAATTACTCCATCCTACACTGGTCAAGTCCCACATTGTACAGAGATTACATTACGACATTTTTTGGCTTATAATGGACCTCACGAATCACTTGTAGAATTCATTCAATTCGTCTCCAAATTTTCTCCATCCACTCAGTTCAACATGGACCATTTCGGACACACAAGTCGATTTCCTGGATCTCACCATTAGCATTGGGAAACAAACTTGCAACCACCATTCACTACAACCCACCGACTCACACAATTATTTGCTGTACTCGTCGTCACCCAAAAATGAACATAAAGACTCATCCCTTACGCTCATTCAAACGCCTTTGGTGGATCTGCAGCAGCAACACAGACTTTGAGTACAAACTGGAAGAGATGTTTACTTTTTTCCCAAGCGCAACTATCCTGCTGAATACATCACATCGCTTCTCAACGCTTCAAAACATGCACTAACTGCTCTTACTCATTCCATCTCCGTTGAAGACAATATTGATCGCATCCCCCTCCCTTTGGTGATCACTTCCCATCCCAGTAACATCCTGTGTTAAATAATTCTGCAAGAACTTCAACATTCTTCGTTCCCATGCCAGTACTAAGCACATCTTCACTACGCATCCCCATAGGCTATCGCCGGAACGCAACATCCGGGACCAAGTGGTCCGTGCCTCTCACCCTCCATCCCCCAAATGGCACATATCCCTGCGTCTACCTCCGATGCCAAATGTTGTCATTATATGCCCAGGTTGCTTATGTTGAAGGACCCACTGTGTTAAGCATTTTATCTCCTCTCACTTCAACCTGCATCTTACAATCTCATTTATGGCCATTATATGTCAAGCTGCAAACAGTTCCATTGGTGAAACCAAAATTCACTTTCCTTCCCGGTTTTTCAGCCCTCGCCGTTCTATCGAGAACAATAAATCTGGTAAACCAGTCGCAGCGCACTTCAATAGTGCCAACCACACCCTCGATGAACGTCAAAATTACTTGCATTCTGTCTACTGTTGTACTCAGACAAGGGACCGTCACACTGCAGACATCGCTGATTTTCACAAGCTCAAAACCATGAAACCCAATGAACTCAATACCCGCTTCGACCTCTTAAATGTGACTGGCTCAACCTGTAACTGCACACCTCCTTTACACCTGGTACCTACTCCCCCTGTTGCTTTGAACTGCGTGCAGTGTTTATGCACGTTGTGTTTTTTTGACACCATAGAAACGCATCTTAGTCTTTTTTATAAATTTGTGTTTGTTTAGTATTGTAGTTATACCTGTTGAAGGGTGTTAACCCGAAATATTGTACCCTATCTGTACTTCATCCAGCCCTGAGCCATACCAACCCGCTTTCTACGACTATATATATATATTATATCTATATATATATATATAGATAATATCTATACGTACATTTTGAAATCGGGCATTTCAAATGAACACAATCTGAATGAGTCAACCAAACTTTTGTAAATTGCCAATAAAACATCCTACATGTAGGTGTCCACTACAAGCATTTATATATTTTAAGATGTACTTTAAATTTTGCAGAGCACTTATCCACAAATTCACCATTCACTTGATGTATGGCATGGGGCCAAAATCTTGGAGAAGCTGATATCTGTAAGTGATTTAACATATTTGTCACCCCTGTTGTCTTCTATGACATAGTGTTATGCTCATCTTACTCTATGTACCATATTGGTGATATTTTATGTCTGCCAAGATTAGATGTGTTGGACCGTCCGTGCTATAACATTCAATTTTGATACTTTTTGTCATTTGACATAGCACATTGATTTAAAAAACCATAAAAGCAACAATCTTGAGGAAAAATCCTTAATTTTTTTTAATGTAAGGAATGTTTCTTATTCTGAAAATCATATTTTCTTATGCTGAAAAATGCACTCCTGTAAGGGTTATTTTGAAATATTTCTATATGAAAATGGTACAAGGAAAGGTCATATATATGGGCTAAGGCAACACCCGCACCCAAAGTGATTTGTGGTTTGCACTCCATATTGCTGTATTCCTTTTGATATTTGGCGAGTTGCTATTTTGAGTCCGATTTTCCTATGTATTGAAACGGTTTAGTTTAGAACTACACACAACCTTTGTCATGCCTGAGACATGACATCAAGGCGGCCTAATTAGGAATGGTACCCCTTAGTGTGCCCCTTAGAAGGTGACCTCTGACCCTGTAACTTGACCAATAATGTCCACAAATGTCATTAAATGTATTTTTTACGTGTTAACCACGTTATGAGGAACGTTATCATTGAGTTTCAACTAAATCCAAGCTGTCAGGGAATTTGAACCTTTGGCACCCTATAACTGACCCCTGGGTCCACGAAAGGTTTCACTCTTTATTGTTCTGTATTTACGATATCACGAGAATTATTCCTGTCAATTTCAGTTCAATCGGAGCTTGTTTGTAATGTTGACCTTACCTTGAACTTTGACCTTGGGTCGCGACTATCATAGACCTCTCTACTATTAATGTTACGTCACTGTATTAATAACGGGCTTTATCTGTCCCTCTTTAGGCTAATATAATCAATTTTCGGTCTTATTTTTAGCATTTTTGGCCAATTGACCTTTGGACCCCCTTAATTACCTTTGATCCTCCGGTAAAAAAAAACCAACACGTGTACAAACAAAAATGCTTGTTTTCCACTGCAAATAAAAATTTCACTATGCTTAGTGCTGGAGATAAATTCTTGAAATTTTTACCCTTAAACCCGGAATCCCTTAATTAAATGACCTTTGACCTTACAACATAAAAAATACCTTGCATACCCCAGGCTAACATGAATGCCATGCTGCAAGTTTAAGTCACTGTACTATGTTTGGGTTTGAGATAAAAATTTTTGAATTTTCCTGGAATATTGGGGTTTTGAACGGAAGTGGACCCCTTAATGACCTTTGATCCTGCAACTACTGTGGACAACCCGAAGACCCTGGCTAGTAACAATACATGTGCTCCAATGTAACGTCACCTCTGCTAACGTAATTTGAAGGACAGAAGCGATTTTTGATATTTTCCACATTTTTTGGCTTTCAAACCGGAAATGCGCCCCTTAATGACCTTTGACTCCTTATCCCTGCACCCCCTATATGAAGCAATGGTAAGTGGTTTTCTCTTCACCAGTTTTGGTTGATATCGGGGCGTAATGCTGTAGAGAAGAATTAATTTGTACAAAAAATTACTATTTGACGCCTGTTGACCTTTGCAACCTCTATATAACGTGGACCCCTGGGGCACGAATAGGGTCAACTGTAATTTTTCTGTTTAACGTATCCATAGGGATGATTCCTGTCAAATTTCAGTTCATCGGAGCTTGTTTTGTAAATTTTGACCTTTGACCTTTGAACTTTGACCTTTGGGGTCGAGACTATCACAGACCTCTTCTACTAAATGTTACAACATCCTGTAGTAATAAGGCTTATATCTGTTTTCTATAGGCTGAGATATCCAATTTGGTCTTATTTTTTATTAAGCATTTTTTGGCGAACTTGACCCTTTGACCCCCGAATGACCTTTTGATCCCGGTATAAAACAAAAACTCGTGTACACAACAAAACTGCCATTGTATCACTGCAAACCAAAAATTCTACTATGTTAGTTTTCTGGAGATAAAAATTCTTGAAATTATTTACCTTAAAACCGAAATGACCTTCAATGACCTTTGACCTCCAAAATAAAAAGACCCTTGCAATACACCAGGTAACAATGATGCATATGTGCAAGTTAAGTCACTGTACTATGGTTTGGTTTGGAATTAAAATTTTTTGAATCTTTTGGAATATTTTGGTTTTTGACCGGAAAGTGACCCCCTTTATGACCTTTGATCCTGAAACCGTGGACAACCCACGACCGTGCCTGGTACATACATGTGATCTAAGGACGTCACTCTGCTACGTTATTTGTAGGACAACAGAAACAAGCGTTTTTTGAATATTTTTCACAATTTTTGGCTTTCAAACCGGAAAGACCCCTTAATGACCTTGACTCCTTATCCCTGAACATCCTATAATGAAGGCAAGGGTCTGGGTTCCTCTAAACCAGTTTAGTTGATATCGGCGTAATGGCTGTAGAAGATATAATTGTAACACTAAATTCATATTTTGACGCCTAGTGGGCCGAGGTCAAAGGTCAGACAGGGTCAATGTCATATGACATAAATGGGACCGGTCAAGGCGGTGATTTGATGTAAGTCTAGTCAAAATACGTCAATTGGACTGAACTAGACGCAGTTGAATGTTGCCAGAAGAAAGAAAGAAAGAAGAACCATCAAAAACAGACCAAGACGGCTGACGGCCGTCTGTAAAAAGAGAACTAGACCTGTGAACAGATCTAATTTACAAGACCGTATTGGGAATGGATTGTGATCCCCTTAATGACCCCTTGAGATGACTAACTTGACCTTTGACCAACTGTAACTTCATACCAATATGTCACAATGTCATTAATGTATTTTTTTAACGTGTTTAACAACTTACAAGGATCAATACATATTATTGAGTTTCACCCCAATCCAAGCATGTCAGGGAATTGCCCTTTTCACCCCTAACGTGACCCCTGGGTCCTAATAGGGTCCACTGTAATTTTTATGTATTTAACTATATACCCGAGGATTATTCCTTTCAAATTTCAGTTCCAAATCGAGCTTTGTTTGTAAATTTTACCTTTGACCTTGACGTTTGACCTTTGGGGTCGAGAGTATCAATGACCTCTTCTACTATTAAGGGTACATCACTGTAGTATAACGGGCTTTATCTGTCCCTTTAGATAGGCTGAGATAAATCCCATTTGGTCCTATTTTTAAACATTTTTTGGGAACTTGACCTTTTGACCCCTTAATGACCTTTGATCCCGGTAAAAAAAAACCTGGGTACACAACAAAATGCATTGTTCCAATCAAATACAAAATTCTACTTTGCCTTAGTTCCTGGAGATAAAAATTCTTAAATTATTTACCTTAAACCCGGAATGAACCTTTAAATGACCTTTGACCTCCAAAATCAACATCCCTTGCATACACCAGGTCACATAAATGCATATCTACAAGTTTAGTTACGGTACGATGTTTGGGTTTTGAGATAAAAATTTTTAATATTTTGAATATTTTTGTTTTGACCGGAAGTGACCCCTTAATGACCTTCTATCCTGACACTGTGGACAACGTGAAGACCCTGCTGGTAACAATACATGTGCTCTAAAGACGTCACTCTGCTACTTCATTTTGTATGGACAGCGATTTTTTGAATCTTTTTTACAATTTTGGGTTCAAACCGGAAATAACCCCCTTAATGACCTTGACTCCTTATCCCGAACACCCTATATGAGGCAAGGTGTCAGTGGTTCCTTGAAGACTTTGGTTGATATCGGCGTAATCCGGTAGAAGAAGATATTTGACAATTATCACATATTTTGCCGCCTGTGGAGCAAAGGTCAACAGGGGTCAATGTCATATGACATAAATGGTCAAAGTCAGCGTCATTTGATGTAAGTCGAGTCCCAATACGTCACAACGAGACTGAGCTAGAAGCAGTGAAGTGTGGATAGAAAGAAGAAGAAGAAGATAACGAAGAAGGCAAATTGTGCTCGAAGAGCACGAACCTAGCCGTGGATAAAATGACCTTGACCCCATACCAAGCCAAATTTTGTGAATAGTCTGAAGCTGCTTCATATGCAATGGGTCACATGACCATTGTACCTTGCAATGACAATATAATTTTGAAGATTTTTCACATTAAGAAAAAACCGGAAGTGCCCCTTTAAAATGACCTTTGACCCCATGTTTTGCATAACTTTGGTGAAAGGGTCTCAAGCTGCTCTATGCATGAGTCACGGAACCCTGGTACCCTTGCACTGACAGAATGAATTTTTTGCAGATTTTCACATTCAGACCGGAAGTGTTCCTGTTAATGAACCCCTTAATGACCTTCGATTCAAAATTCTGTGTACAACCCCCGAGGGGCCTTGGGTCCGCGGTTCTTCTGAAAAGTCTGTGGAGTATAGCAATTTGATTTGTGGAACAAGAAATGAATTATAGAATTTTGACGATGCCCCTTTAAAATCGACGCACATGACCTTTGACCCCAAACTGCTTACACCTCATAGGGGTCTTTGGTCATGGTTCTTCTGATAACAAATCGGTGATCATGGCACTTATTCCGTGTGTCAGAAGAAGGCTTTTTATAGAGTTTCCGAAAATTTTCAAATATTCCCCTTTACTTGGCCCACTGACTTTGACCAAATCTGTGTACACCCATAGGGACTTGGGTCAGTGGTTCTTCTACCGATTTTCGTGGGCAATTGGATAAACCGTTTTGCACTAGTAGCATTTTGAAAGTTCCGTCGAAGAAGAAAGAAAGAAAGAAAGAAGAAAGAAGGAAATCGCACAATACAAGACCTAGCCGTTTGCAACGGCTAGGTAAACGCATCAAAACATAACAAGACAGCTTACGGCCGTCTTGTAAAGAAGAAACCAAAAGAACGCATCAAAACAGAACAGGCTCCCCTGCGGGCCCGCCTTGAGAACCAATCAAAAACAGAACAAGACTGCCTGAAGGGCCGCCTTGTAAAAAGTGGTGCTCACAAATTTGACTATTCAAATCACACTCAGATGTATTTTACAACATTTAATATCAATGATTATGACCATGTTCACTGCCACTACACATCTCTATGGATCATCTCTATGGACACATACCTGACCTAGCCAAATATGCAGGTTTATCACATCTTTTTAGAATGGCTTTGATGTGGCTATTGTCCGTTTAGCTGTTACACTGCTCTATATCTTGCGTTATTTCGTTATTCCATTGCATACTTGTTTTATCTATGGTTCACTACATACTAAAAAGAGTTATTCCCAAAATGTAATTTATTTTGTCGTGTACTCTGGTTAGGAGTTATGAGATCAAAACGACTTGATCCATGGTTCATATTTTTTGCTGTGCTGTAATTTCTGCCTATCTATGGACAAAATAATGGATTGTGAATTTCTTCTTAAATCTTACCGAATGAGATTGAAAGGTACAAATGCATTACTAAGGCTAGCAGTCAATTATATATCTGACCTTGTTTTTTTTTTAAGTGGGGGGGGGGGTGAGTGGTTGGTCACAAAACCCCTTTACGCATTTATAATGCTCCAAACATTAACAGTCTTGTATATACATGTACAGGTGCCTCCCTGACAAAGTAGAACTTGAACCATTCTGATCTTTTAAGGGATAAATGCAATTAGGCTGGATTTGTTCAATATTTCAACAAATTGCTTGTGGTCCTAGATGTTGAAGATAGAACTTCTAACTGCACAATTTTAGTTGGGCACGGCATAGAACCAGGTTGAGGAAGGATATTTTTTTGGGGGGTTTATAAAAGCTTCCAAAACATTATTTGCAGGCTGGCAAGTGAATACACAGGTGTCGTGTGCTGTTACAGTGGGTGCTCACACCTCACATCAAGTTTGGTATTGCATTAAACAGAGAGTGACCACATAGTGAACATTCGTGGTGAGGCATCATCCTACTGAAACTTTACAGATGGAGCTTTTGTTGAGTGAAGGCCATTCTACCAAGATGAAAAACTTATAGACTTAAACTTGGACCATCCCCCTTTACAATTAACAAAAAGAATGTTACTTGAATAGCCGGGGACAGCACTGTAACCATCCAAAGATTCAAGCGCCGATGGTGCGGTTATGATTAAAGGTCATTCTTGGGTAACAGGGGTAAAAAGACATGAGTGTGGGTCAAAGTTTTTACGATCGCATGAATACAGACACTATGAGATTGGAGATTAGAATACCACCAAAGCATAGTCTAGTCAAGAGAGATAAAACATAAGAGGCCAAGGACATTTCCAGAAAGAGGCACCCCAACTTTTGTCAAACCCTCATGCTTTAAAAACAATCTATTTGATCACACTTGGAGTTATGTAATAAGATCATTAAAATGTATTCATAATCATAGCACCTCATTTTTTGCTATGGTTCGCCTTAGATATGCATGAAAAAGATTATTCCAAAATTTGCAGTTAATTCTGACATTAATATGTGTTTTGATGTTGATCGCAAATGTTTGTATCACTTTTGTGCCATATACCGGGGTTTTGTAATTTCCAACCGTTTACGGACAGAAAATAGCAAACTATGAATTTTCTTTAGAGTGAGAGGCAAACGTTGCAGTAAGATTTGAGCATATATATTATAATTAGCCAATGGGTTCAGATGTTTTATAAAAATCTCAGCAATTTTTTTAGGTAGTCCGGGTGATGAGGCGGTGGAATACGAAATGCCCCTTAAGATGAATCTTTAGCATTTTCTTCATTACGACAGAAAATCTGCCTCTTCTATGGGGACAATTATGATAAGGCAATGTTCAATCATATTTTTTTTTTTCTGGACCAATAAACCTTTGAAAACCTTAACGGTAATTTCTTCTAGCCACCGAATGCAAACGTTGAAGGACATTGTTCCTACAAATCTTTTTTTTTGTTTTTTCTGTTACTGTTAAATTCACTCTGTGTACGCCACTGGATGGGTGAGGGAGGGGGTGGGGGGGAGAATTAAAAAATTGCAAGTCACTTTTAAATATGATTGAAATGGCATGAAATCATCATAAAATTTAATGAATTTTTACATACCCTCGTCTATTTTTAGGATATTTTGTATCCTAAAAATCTGTTAATTTTAAATTCAATCTGTGACAGCCACTGGTGGGTGAGGGGAGGGGGGGGGAGAATTAAAAAATTGCAAGTCACTTTTAAATATGATTGAAATGGCATGAAATCATCATAAAATTTAATGAATTTTGACATACCCTCATCTAATATGGGTATATGGACCCAATTAAAGACACTATCAGTGATTCACCAGAAAGATTCAAAATATTTGAAATTGTGTAGAAATAGTTTATAATTGAAAGACAACTCTGTAAAATTGTCAAGTTATTTTTTGCAACTGAAAACTTGGAAGAAAACATGCAGTGCTCTAAGATATGAATCTCCATTCAATTACGTGTTATAGTAAGTGTCCTTACAGACAGTAGGGGGCCTAATAACTAAAATGCATGATTTTATCCTTATTAGGTTGCGTTTAGTCTTAGCACCTGTAGGGTATTCTTGGATACCTATACATGTTACAGAAATGCAAAAATCTGATTTTTTTATGATTTTTATTTTTATTTTCTGATTTAGCAAATCACTGATAGTGCCTTTAATGTCCCAACTTGAAACAGTTACTTCCTAACAACTAAAATAGTTATTATATCTATTGTGCATGTTTTACACAGGCTAGGTGGAGAGGCCTTCTCCACCATACTACAGGTGTGCATGAGTGGATCATAACAGATAGTTTTGGCACAGGCAAGTGCGAGCACAATGAGAGTGAAAAAGTAAGCAGGGAGAAGGACTTGATTGAGGAGGGATCGAAGGCTCACTACAAGCTGAGAACCATCATCCTTGACCCCAATTTCCTTGGGAAAGTTGAAATGTATCTCAGATTCAGGTGAGATTGGACTACCTCTTTAAGAACATCTCCTGGGGGTCACTTGTATTCAAAGGTGGATTTATTGAGTGAACAAAATAAAACCTGTTAAAATGGTCCCTTTTTCAATAGGCGATGTATGTGCATACATTTATCAGGGTGTCAAAAACAGTAAAATATGGAAAAGGATATTGTGAAGTATGTGTTTAGGGTATGTATTACTCATATTAAGCAGAGATCAAATAACTGTAAATCAAAAGTAAAGCAAAGCAATATAATAAAGGGTAACAATATAATGCATTACTTGTTTAGGGTAGTAAAGCAGACAAAGTTTTTGTTTAGGGTATGTTTTTCTTTTTTGTCGGTGGAAATATTTGTTTAGGGTGCACTTCGTAAGCCCATGTTCATGCATCATATCCACTTTTGAATGCAAGTGGCCACTTGACAACTGCTGCATTCCACAACAACAAACCTAATTACATGGTGGTGGTAGAAATCAATTGCATACCGACAGACAAGTTGACACTGTCTTCAGCTACTGTTAAAGGTTGACTTATGTGACGACAAAGGTTTTATGTGTCAAATACATGTATGATATGAGTGTTTATTTCTGTTATTTATGAACAAATTTCAGCATTCCATGTGCATGCAAGGGTGGGCACAAAACTGTTTCAGGTCAATGAGCCAGATAATAACAATTTCATCTGTAGAGTAGGCTGTATGAAGACCACTGGAATAGAACATGGGCTCTTGTGTCTTGTCCTATTTTTGTGAAAATATATATTTTTCAAGTAATGATGAGGCTAAAACTCTGCATGTATGGAAATTAATTTTGGAAATTCGAGTGCATATATTTTGTGAGGGGCCTAGAATTGGTGTTTAGAGTTTGCCGATTGGGTCACACCTTTATTAGGGGTTGTTTACTCTTGCAGAGTGTATGTTTGTGTGGGTGTGTATATTTGTATGGGTCAGTGGGTGTGTGTATGGGTAGGTGTGGTGTGTATACATGTTGGGTAATGAGTGTGTTTGGATGTGTGTTTAGGTGTGGTTGCCACAATTTCCTGACTTCACCCTTCGCTTTGCATGTGTGTATAGATGTGTGTGTGTTGTGTCAGTCTCTGTCTCTCTCTCTCTCTCTCGCCCTCTTGGGTATGCATGTACATGTAGGTGTGTACATCTGATGTGTGAATGTGCATTTGAAATTTCAGGCATACAAGTAAGAATTGACAAATGAACCAAGCTTTTCTTTAGTAGCCAAAATATTTTAAACCAAACCCTAAAAATGTATGCTGTTGTCAATGAATTGCACATCACTTCATATGCCTCCGCATTATTTATTGATGCATTTCATTTGGGTTTAGGGATAGTGTTGTAAAATGATTTATCAAATTCAAATAATTCAGGACTTCTGAAGTTGGTTGCCTATGACAGGAAAAAGTCGATAAATGTGTGGTAGATAAATTTACATTCATATTTTTGTATATTTTCCTGTAGGACAACTTCTGAGTTGGAAAGCTTTAATAACCAGATTCTTACATTTGCTTCAAAGCGATATGCTTTCCAATATCCGGGGTATAAAGCAAGATGCCTTCTTGCAGCCATATCTTACCAGGAGAATAAGGCTCAAGAGGTGTTGAGAACAAGAGAAGGGCATCTTCGGTAAGTATATGATCACAAAGTGATATTGATGTTTTTCCATTAGTTTCAATATAGTTAGTTTGGTAGGTAGTTTTCATAAAATGATCATCAAACTGCTTGATTGTGTGAAGTGCAATTGAAATTGTGCTGTCATGTGGGAGCTAAAATAAACTTGTTGCTTATTTTGGATGTTGAGAATGTAAATATTTGGCAAGGGGTTCAAGGGTCTTTTAGTGTTGCCAAGAAAACCAGCAGTAGGCATCTCATCATATTAGTGCAAGAAAGTGGTATCTCTAGTTCATCACCTTTTAAAGGGACATTTCATGATCCTCATCGTCATCCAACCCCCCAAACTTCCCTAAAAAAGTTGAGACTTTTATATGATCTGAACCATTAACATTAGTAATCCATGTTTACATAATCTTACATGCAAATTCGGTCATATCTGTAAGAAATTTACAATTTTGTATTTTCTGTCCATCAACGGACAAGAATTACAGTACAGTGGCCTATGGGACCATGGGATGCGAACATCTGCTCATAACACAAAACCACAAGGTCAGAATCAACTAAAAGTTGTGAATAAGCTTTTCTCAATGATATCTCGTGAACAATGAATAAAATAGAAGGTGCTGGAAATAACAAAATGCATCTTTAAAGGTGCAGAAAGTATCCCTAAAATATTTGAAAATCCTGATTTTTGCACTGATGTTAAGCCTTATTATTATATATCAAAAACATCCCCATTTGTGAGGATTAAGCTGAGAATTATTTCTTTGGTATAAGCATATAAATTACCTTTCATTTTAGCTAATGACAT